>JABXWE010004312.1:0-63930 GCA_014611495.1 Limonius californicus
TAGGAGCGTCACATACGTACATACATACCCACCCACAGACAGACATTTTTTAAAAACCACTTTTTTGGGTTCCTAGAGACCCAAAACGGATATTTCCGTTAAAATCTCGATTTCGAAAATTTTCATGATTTCAATACTTACCCTATACCTATAAGGTATGGGAAAGTAAAAAGTAAGTTACGATTTGCGTCCAACTTCCTCAGCTGTTTATTATTTGCTGTAGTCTTAGAAAATAGAAACACCCAAACTTTAAATAAACGGCCGGTTCTGTAGTTTAATTGAGTTCAAAGTAGGTACCTCTTAGAAAATTGAATCTGGAGTATTTTAGTTACCTAATAAATAATGGTGTAGAAACCACAAATCAATAGCATGTGTGAAATATTTTTAGACGCATTTTGCTTCCGACTAATTGCTTCCTATTAAACTAATAAGCCATACAAACAATTGTTACAGATTATTGCTATATTTAATTATTAATCTATAAAGACAGCTAGAGGAATTACTGAAATTGTATATAATATCTGCATATAATATATGCATTCCTTGCTCTGATTGTGTTGAATACTAAACTCGAGTGTGTGAAACAGTAATAAATGTTTACCGGTATGTAAAAATATTAATAACGCGTTGTTATTGAGAAATCATCTTGCTCGTTTTATACTTTGATTTCAATCTCACATTATTATTTACACAGCAATACTGTGATTGTTTGCGTATTCAGAGAGGTAACTGTTTAAAAAAGCAGAAAGGTTTTGCTCAAACAATATAAACGTAAATAAGGAAAATACAAAATATACATTTTCCACGAAAAAAAAACCGATATTGCGGAAATTGTAAATTTTTAAAAATGTGAAGTCGTTTACGAATTAAAGTGGTTACAACATACGGGAAACATTTTCAACAAATTAAACAAAAGGGCAGTTAAAATTCAGAATCTGATTAGCTTAGCTAATATGACAATCATTTTTCATAATAATTTTTACACTCTAATGTCCTATGGTGCTGCGTTATGGAAATGCCTCTTGAGCTATTTCAAATTAGAAAAGCTATTTGAATGATTTAGTTAGCAAACTACTACCATTGTAAACTTATATGCATGCAACTGAAGATTATGACATCGCCATGCATTTAAAAAGGCCCTCAGATGATGCGACTTGCTGCACAACATGTAGTACTGCAGATTGGACAAGCGGTTGGAACGACTTGCAGTATGAAAATTTCGCTACTAATGTAAAGACTTAAAAAAAAATTTTTAGAGTACGAAAAAACCAGGCTATGAACAATCTTCATTTATTGGATGGACTTTTAAGGACATATTGTGTTAACATTTATGTAACTTTCATAAAATAAGAGCAATGTCGAGACTGCAATCAATTTTAGTTGTTAGCATCATACACAACAACGAAGTTATCACAACGTAGCTAAGCTGTTGTTTCTAAACTATAAAAACATGGCAAATTTCAAAATTTTGGTAAGATAAAGAACTAATATCACGGATTGCCTACGAAACAGGTTGCATTAGTTTTTAATAGGATATAATGATTTATATCACTCATTACCGAACGGCGAATATTGCTTGACACGGATTCTTTGCATTTCTTTTTCTTCGTCATCAAATTGCTGTAATACATGGACACACGTTGCTGATCATGTTGATAAATGTTTGAATTATGAGATGTAAGGTATATGTTTTGAGTTCTTCATAATATAGTTGAACACCTATAGTAAACCCCCATTTGGTAATTTTTCCTATATAATGATGTAATGATTCCATATTGTGTGTGATTCCATTCATCGGAAGAAGTCTGTCACCTGGCCAGAATCCTCCTATCGACTGCCGCCTCGCTACGTTCCGGAACCGGTACGTGATGAGGACGATCGAGCAGAACCGCGAGGAAGCCATAAGGACGCTAAGGACCCGGATCATCCCCCGCAGAAAGCCCAAGAGAAAGTTCAGGCACCTGCCTGCCATTTTCCTTGGAGAAGCCCCGACCCTAACCGAAGAGCTACAAGACATCCTGGAGGACCCTCCACTAGGCTATTGATAACTTTAATCTTATTTTTTACTCATTATTAATAATGTTTTTTATATACACATGGATATTTATGTCATGTAATTATTTAGGTTTTTTTTAATTCAAGCCATATGCATATTGTGTATAGTGAAGTGACATATAACACGCGCTATTAGGCACAAAAGAATCCGCACTCGATATTTGTTAAATAGGTTTTTCTTTCTGTAAATATGACCACACCTGTTCTATTACAGTTCAACTGGACAACGTCGCTTAAGTCCTGCAATATACTTATATATACTCGCTTTGTTGGAAGATGTACAACTCAATATAGGATAGAAATTTTGATACCAACATGATGGATGTCCTGCACACTACTGTTGGATTGCTTCGAAATACTTAAATAATGGATTTGGAGTAAATTGGATTGGAAGAGGTGCTGTGTGGTGCATTCATGGCCACCACGAAGTGTCGATATTACGCCACCAGGCTATTTTGTATGATGTGCAATTTAATAAATGGGATAATGAACTTTGGTATAACTACATACTCGTATATAAGTATGTTGCATATATTGAAGTTTGTTTACGGGATACGTTAGTACATGTACATATGTACTATTTGTACAGCAAATTCATCACCGACATATCACGATAACAGATTGTTTCTGCAGATACAAAATGTTTTAAAATATGTTTATTTACTTATTGCATAGAGTCATTACCTGTCAATCGACGTGAGTGATCTGAAAGTTTGTCCGAGTTTAAGCAGAAACGTGTTTTAGCCTTCTTTTACCAGTTCGAAATTACATAAATCAATAATTAATAAACTGATACTGCAAAACTGCTTATACGTACCGACCTATGGATTATTACATTCTTGTATTAATTATTCCGGTAATGTGAATTCAATACAGCGTCACGATTCGCACAAATTGTGGTGAATATCAGTACAGAATAATGCATTATTTGAACAACTGTAAGAGTTTAAATATGTTTATGACTATAAAGTTCTCAGAAAATCCTTATGGGATTCTTTCTGTTTTTATAATTGAATAGTTAATTTGGGTCCACATTAACTTTCATCAATATTGTATTCTATACCTACTGTGTCTTCAAATAAATGAGAAAATACAAATTAACGCCTTTGTGCTATATTAAACTACAAATGTTGAACAATTTGGTAATTAGACTTCTGCTGAAATAAGTTCAACAATTCCTACCGAATTAACAACTATTTCCCTCGATGCAATTTGTATTCTACTTTAATACTCTAAACTAAATAATTAAATTCTTTTACAATTAAAATTAAGTTGAAAACTCTTCTATCCCCTGGTTCTGCGAATTATTTCTCCTTATTTTTAAAAGCTCTTAGCAGCAGAAAGTTCCGTGAGTACTGTAATGAGTAATCGTAAAGTTATTCATCAAAGTTTAAACTTAAACTCGTGTTAAGTACCGTTTCGTTGCTTTACCCACGATTAATTCCAATGCCTTTTAAATAAAGATGTCCTTTCCGCATGAAAAATGCAATTTGTAACTTTCTGTTTTGTAATTTAACGCTTGGCTTGCTATCAATTGAAACGCAACGAATTCAAATTATTGTGACACGAAAATAACAACGTGTCTTCATAGAGAATGGTTACAAATTTTACCAGTTTTACGCACAATGCGTTTTTTCGTATAATAAATTTTCTAGATTTAATTTGGTAATTTCAATAATATTTTATAAAAATTGTGTGTATTAAAACGAATACCTAAGCCCATTATTAGCTAAGATTCTCATACTGATTGGTTCCACGCATAATCTGTAATGGGTTAAAATTCTACCAACGAAACCAAAAACATTTTATGTGGTTGTTTGCAGTCTTAAAATTATCTTTTTGGTATGTTTTCTGTCTTCACCTTTTTTCTAAGAACACTTCAGTAAATTGACATGCTTTGAGTGGCACGGTAAAGTTTGAGACCGCAAGTTTCTTTGAAAGAAAGCTTTAATTAATGAGAGTCATTAGATTTAATAGTAACACTCGACAGTTTGAATGATTTAAATAATAGTGAAAAATTTAGCCAATTTTTTTGCGGTTAAATATGAATCAGAGATTCATAATGCGCCACATACCAATACTCAGGTATTTCCGTTGTTGCGAAAAAGAAAGATAACCATATAAAATATTTTTAATTGTTAAATTGACATTCAAAGCATTGATCCAAGAACTTCAAATGTTTTAAATATTTGCGACAAATTGTTTTTTGCTCTACTGATTTCAATCGGAGATGAATTGCTCACCTGCACTGACTTTATCTGCGGCGGAAACGGGGACTGACACGCTAATTTACCTTAAGTGATTAATTGTCACCAGAATTTCTCCAGAGATGAGTTGCTGAGACTGTCATTGATATATAAAACGGATGAGCATTCTTGCTGTATAGTTTTATGTAGTTTAGCTATGAAAATATTTATTCATTTACGAATTAGATAAGCGTATTAATATATTAAACTATACACTTACATTTATTTGTGAAACTATCGTTTAGCATTAGCTACTTACCAGTTTAATTATGTTATAGTGTCAATTAATGTTATGTAAGGTTATCTAAAGGATGAAGCTTATTAGAATGATTACAGGTTGTCATTTAAAACTCCGCACCGATTATATACCTATCTACCTCTACTATACGAGGTACAACAGCATTCCAACACTGATGAATAATATTGCACTTTTATAGTTGTAATGCGTTTCCTGTTTATATTTTTCTTTAATTACTCTACGAAATGGAGTTTCAAACTGTAATTACTTGAAGCATAAAATTATCTTGCATATTCCTAATTTGGATCTCATTACTCTCTTAAATATAAATGCCTCTAACCTTTACCATTCTTGTATAAGTGTTCAGATAACCATGATGGAATCATTAACAATAAAGGGTTGTGCAGAAATAATCGTTAGTAAGTCTTTATATTTGAGTCATTCGAAAAACTCTATATTTCGAAATTTTTATTGAATTTACCACTTTTCCTTATTAAATTAATTGTCACTTACATCTATTTTTTATAAACAGATGCTGCTGATTTATTACAAAGGTACAGTTAAGAATTGCGAACACATACTTCCGGCTTATTCTACACATGAGAATTTCTTGATGAGTTTTTATATCAAGGTAAACATTTATAATAGAATGGAATGTAAACAGCCTTCCTAACTATAATGTCTGATCGAAAAGATAATTTAGCGTGCAAGATATGGAATACACAAAGAGATCCGGATTACCTTGAAAATAGCCGCGTGTTAACTTGTAGGCAGTAAACAGTAGGTATATACACTAAATTTCCTATGTATGAGAAGTTAGAGCACAAGGTTGAGCTGGTTTAGAAAATTAATAAAAAATTACGCCTGGATCCAACTAACTGATGTAAAGGTATTGCAAAATAATCTAAATTATAACTAATTAACAGTTGGATCACAAGGCTGAGCTGGTTTAGAAAATTAGTATCAAATTATGTCTTTGTCCAACTAACTGATGTAAATGTTATATCAAATTAACAAAATTTCAACTGAAAACAAAAATTGTATTATAATATACAGGGTGGACCAGCTAAATTGCCCCCCCCCCCGCTACAAATAGCATGGCAACCCAAATAACTTTTTCTTTAATTTAATTAAATGGATCAATGTTGCTTGCTTATGACAATACTAAGTCAAGTCGTCAGTTTACTTAAATTTTAAGTAAGGTGTTTTCAAATAATGAAAAATTTACTTGTTGCAGATTTATGGTGAATCCCGAGAAAATTCGGCTGCAACAGACAGCTTATATATCAGGCGCTATCTAAGTAGAAGACCATCGTCTATAAAACATTTAGACGCCTTGAAATTTCATCAGAGAGAGAAAGAAAATTTGGTATTCATATGATGTGGTCTAAATATATAGCAGAAATCATGTTTAAATGTAATGATTTCCATGTTAATTCCAGAAGATGTTGGCCCAGAATGACAACGAACATGAAAAAGGAAATAGCAGTATTAGAGGCAGTGCATAAGAATCCCCATATAAGTCAAAGAGATCTAAGCACAAATGGGCGTATTGGTAGAACTTCAGTTACAGAATTCTGAAAGCAAATGTATTTCATCCCTATCATGTTAGTTTGGTGTAAAAAGACCATTACTGTAACTGTGTAATTTTTTTCAGAATCAAATTCCTCTGGATATATATTTTTTAAATTGTGTATTGTTTAGCGATTAGGCAAAATTCCAAAACAATGGTGAAGTGACACAAAGCACGCACTATTACGCACAAGAGAATTCATACTCGATATATGTTACCCATTCTTAAAGAGGTTTTTCTTCTGTAAATGTGACCACTTCTTCTATACTATAGTTAAGTTGGAAGATGTACAAGTCAATATACGACAGAAACTTTGATACCAACATGATGGATATCCTGCTCCCTACAGTTGGAGTGCTTCGAATTATTTAAATAATGGATTAGGGGTAAATTGGATTGGAAGAGGAGCTGATTGGTGCATTCATGGCTACGAAGTTATGATATTGCGCCACTAGGCTATTTTCTTTGGTGTGCAATTAAATAAATGGAATAATAAATTTCGGTAGCAAAATGAGTGTGATTTATAAAATAGAATAATCGAGATGTATACATCAATTTTACCTGACACGTTTGCGTGAGCCTCAAGATCGTGTTTGAAATAAATTATAAAATAAGTGGAAGTGCATGGAGGCACTTTTGAACATTTTCTGAAGTAAATAAAACTTCGGTATATATTTATCGCTGTTTTCGACTTGTACCAACGGGTGCTTTTCTTACTAAATACTGATATAATTAAAATTACAATAACTGTTAATTACAACAGTAAGAGAAAGAAAAAGCAGCCGAATAATGAAGAAATGAATGTACCCTATTTTAGATAAAGCATAAATTTAACCACTTACTATTATTGCGATGATATCGTCTAATGCCTGTAATACCAAGTAGTTTATATTGATATTGAATTCAGTATGTAACGTTCTATTGTAAGCTGGACTTTCTGAAAGCTCCTCGTGTTTTATGTAGGCATTCGCATTCCACCTATCTTTTTAAGCAGTTACAGGAATTGGAATATTTCTAAGAAAAATAATAGAAGGTGTTTAGATGGTGAGACATCTTGGTCCAAGCTCTTGTACGTCTTGTATTTTCTGTGATCCAGTTGTTCCAATTTACGATATTTAACGTATATTAACTACTATTACATGTTTATAGTAATGGGCGTATCTCGAATGAAATAATGCCAAATATTCGATTATACATATATTTCGAGATATCTCGAAATGCTAATAATTCATTCGAATGAGGAAAACCTCTGAGATTACTTTTATTTCGTTGTTCAGCTAGTAATCGAAATAATATCTGTGTCGGTATATAATTTGAGTGGTATTTGAATGAATTTCTAATTCCAGAAGATACCAAAATATAAACTACAAAGTAACATATTTAACTTGTTTTGTGTGATGGGGTCGCATGTGCAGCTGAGTTATCAAAATAGGATTTTATAATTTCGAACCGGGCAGGCTTAAGTTACGATTATTTATTTCTACTCTTTCATACTTAAATTCAAAAATATTAATTGTAGAATTTTTTATACTGATGAATATTTAATTAAATATATCATTCTCATACACTAGATAAATAAATGAAATGATTTTTGCAATTTATGTCACTATTTACAAATACCAAATACATAAAAATTTTTGATCTTAATAAGTTACGATAATTTGTAATCTGTGCGGTATGTCATATTACCTTGCTGTTTAAAAAATTTGGTGGCTAAATTGATCGACATGATTACTCTTATAAACATATAAACGATTAATCAGTTATAATAAAATAATTATAAATATTGTTAATATTTAATAACTTATAAGATAACACGAAAAACCATAAAACGGCATTTACAATCAGGTTAATCTTACACAATGTGATGAAATTAAAATAAATACAGAACAGAATACAGTATAAAAAAAAACAATTCGACACAAGAACGGGAGTGCCAGGGAGCCATCATTGCAACGGCAGGATGCGAGATGCGTCCGCATTTTGGATTCGAATGCTACATTCGAATGAATATATCGATTATTAAAATCATTCGAATACTAATCATTCGAATACTAATCATTCGAATACTGATCATTCGAATATAATCTTTGGATTATTGAAATCATTCGATTATGCCCATCACTACATATTTATTTAATTGAAAATTTATTAATAAGAAACAAGGATTTTTATGAAATCGTAAATTACTTTGCTTTTTTCATTTATTACTAAAACATTTATGAATAATTTGAGCTCGTTTTTCGTTGGGTACAATTATTTTCACTTAGAATTGTTTCTTTTGATCAATTAATTAACAGAAAAGATTGAAAATTATGGGAAGTGCTGAAAGCTTTAAACGGTCAATATTATTGATGCAATATATTGCCGCAATTATATTGAAAATAAGTCATAATATCATTGAACAATATTTACTTCAGTATGCATTTCGTGTGTACCATATTAAATTCGACATATTTGAGGTTTGTAGCTATCACCTTAGTAGTTTCTGAAAGAAATACTAAATAGGCATTGAATGAAGGAATGGTTCAAAAAAGGTACAACACTCTTATGGATTTCTTTTAAAAGACTTAAGTTTAAGTGAATTAGAAGATTTTAAGAACTTCACCTTGATAAAGAAACATTTGATGATTTTCCGACAATGGCTATATTAGTGACTGTTTAGTGTCCTCTTTAATTCAACGGTGGTATATCATGACTAAAGAGCGGATTATATGCAAAGCGCATATATTTTAATTTTTGCATATCTTTGACTATAATCATTTATGTGGACGAATTACACTGATAAGAGTTAATTAACGCTAACTAGTGATTCCATATATTGCATATTTGGGCATTCGCTGCATATTGTTGCAAAAGTTGCATATTTTGGCCTTCTGCATTACTCGTTTGTAAATTTTTAAAAAAGTTAAGGGTGGAATAGGTTATCTCATATATCAAAATTTTAATAGTGTCATAAAAAACGAGGAGTTTCTGAATTTGAAACAAATTAACCAAGTTCTTAGAGGCGAAATAGTAAGAAATAATATCTTCAGTTTCAATTTGGAATGCAGTGTAAGTTAAAAAATGCACCCATTACTTCTGTCGACGTAGAAAGAAGCTTTTCTATTTATAAACATATGTTTTCAGATAGAATAAAGCATAATTTCATGTTAGAAAATTTCGAACAACTTCTAATAATAAATTATTTTAGAAATAGTTCTTAGACTAATATTTCTAGGCTTAGTTTTTATATGTAATACGAGTAAGTTAATTAGTGTATGTATTTGTTGATTTTGTCCAATAAAAATTATTATATTTGAGTTTATAACTGATATTAATTATTCTTGTTATTTTTGCATATTTTGCTGTATACATGATCCAAGTATATGCATATTTTCCAAAAAATCTTTGCAAATATATGCGCATATATTTCAATTTTGTCGTGCATATTATCCGCTCTTTAATCATGACTTACGAATTCCAAAAACGTATGGGAAACGATAATTAAATGGTTTGAAACTTAAGACACCATTTTGTTATACCTGTGTTGGAAGATATCTACTTGAATGAGTCTTCTCATATTATTTTTTCCTCATTAAAGAAACTACCAACAATTAGGTAAAGATTAGCTCTACAGATAAAAAATTAACAAATTCTCTGTGTAATTTAAACCTTATATACAACTTTTTTTATATGCATATATCTTGTTTGATCATTCATACTGATTAGATTTGTGCGAATTAGTAATTATATTTACACATCAAAAGTTCACCTATACCTGTTTGTTGTTGTGGATACAAAGAATATTACAATTTTTATTTAATATACACGTCAAAGTTATTCTAGCACATGGTTTCTGATAATGTTACATATCCTGTGTTTTAATTGAATTACTTAGTTTTGTATCGTTAGTTTAGCGAAACCTGTTTTTCTAAACATGTTTAATATACTTATACGCGGTTAAGCGTGGCAAATTTATTATTATGCATTTTTTGCTATTTAGTGTGTAATATACGTTCCTATACAATTTCTGGCAACTGGTTACTCGTATGTTTACCATTCTTGAATGTATTTACTAGCGCCCAATTATCGTTTATATTATTTAGAAGCGTGTGTTCCGATTTCGTAAAGATTTTCTTACACGCCATTCTCAATTATTAATAAAATTAATAACTTCATGTTTAAATATTTTTTATTGTCGATAAGGATTGTCCACCCTAACTGACAACCACTTGCTCTACCGAAACTGAGTTAAGGGAGTTTTCAACTTGTTTGGTGAACTCCAGCGTTGCTTTGCTAAAGTAATTGGATGTGACAAGTAATAGGCAAAATATTACAAAGTGAAGTGAAATCTGTTGACATTCGAAAACATTTTTTGACACTTCAGAATTGCTACAGTCCTATAATAGAACAAGATTCTACCAAAATTTAAAAAAATGTACAACTTTTAAAGGATTGATATGTTAATATAAATAATGTTATTTTGATGCATGTTTATGTGCAGATACAATAATAACAATAATTATAAGCGTTAGGAATACATAAATCGTATAGTTTATGTCGTAGTGATCTGAGACTTTCTAAATACCTACAATAGTGAGATTAATTAATAATGTAGGTAGTCTGTACTATATCTTTCAGATCTAGTCTTGTAATAAGGTTGCGATTTAAGTTGAGTAACATAAATCATATTTTTTTAATTATACGCGCTTGTGTCCTTGAATAATGACTGTTTTAGTATCTAATTAAACATTACTGTTGGAATAATGGCTTTGCAAGATCGCATTATTCCAAAGCCGACAAACTTAATAGCTTCTCATTATTAGTTAACGGTAATGACATTCTGTGATGCAGTGGAACCTGAATTCTTATATAGGTACACTTATTAATAAGATCTAAATTTGTTTCGCGCAAAATGACATAGATACCATACGCAGATATTCAGAATGAATATTAAATCAGCAAATATTTTTTGTACTTTTTTAGCTTTTTTTAGCTAGGTTATACCGTTTGATTAAAATCGCAGCGTAATGGAAGCGGTACTAGGCGATTGCGAAAAATAAATCTTACTGCTTTATTACCAAACTGCCACTTGTCATTCAATATACAATTTATAGAGACAGTCACCAACCAATTGCCAAAGCGAATTCTTGCATTGCAGAAGCTGTTTACATTGCCTTTAACTAGCTGGTTATTGTTATTTAAATTTAGCAACTACAGCCAGCAAATTGAATTAGCAATGATTGAATTTTACAGCTTTCGTATAGAATGGCTCTACACGTGATTGTATTATCAATTTTATTTAACTGATTAAGTGTTTGCTTTGAATTAGACCAAGATATATATGAATACAATCAAACTTTTCATGCTTTCTATTTAGAGAAGTATTTACTATGATTTTAATTTAGTAATTAGTGTTTACTATGGTTAACATCGGCTTTTAAAACTAAAGAATATTTAAATGCGCCATGTAACAATGGCTTGGTGCAGTGGTATGCAGTTTTTATGTTTTAGATATATAGAATTTGTTTAACACCACCGGTAAATTCACAACTGTACTTACTATCACAAACTTCTAAAATAACATTGTCTGACAGATTATCCGATTATTCTTCGGGGTCTTCAAATGATAATAAGTGTTTTTACCAGAGCTGAGAAAGTTTCTAATTACAATAATTGTATGGTAGCAATTAATTAGTACTAAAGCGATCGCAATTGTACTTAATTATATTATTATCAGCAGAATAGTATATGTAATGGTATTTAATTACTGGTTTATTCACTGCACTTTTAATTGCGGTTCATTATAAAAAATAATTGAATAATTTAGAACTAATTACACACAGAAATACCTACACTGACCAATTTCATTGTTTTGTGTATTTAATAAATAAAGTAGGTAGTTTTTAATTTCTGAATGTCTAGCCGCTTACAACTTTACGTGTTCGATATCCTATTTAGTAATTTACGTCAAGGAAGAAAATATTAATCAGTGATACTCTCTTCCTTATTTTGTCACAAGTAGTTATTTAAAATTAAAAATATTATATTTTTATTTGAATATTTTGGTAAGTTAACATTAAATAAAACCGCAATTTACTATTTTGCTAGGTATTTTTAATTATAACGTTGGTTGATTGGATCAGTAAGTAATTACGATTCAATTACTTTTTGGTTAGTTGTAATTTGTAGTTCTAATTAATTTTTTGAAAAGTTTGTTAACTCTGACTAGTGAGTTTTTTTAGATAACTATTTTCTAATGTATTACTTTATTTAATTTCCTTGCACACAATTAGCAGCACTAATTTTAAATGAAAATTTTAAAACTAAGTACGTAAGTACGAGGGCAGGTCATTAAGTCCATGATAAATGAGAGAAGGCAATTGTTTTTTGAACAAAACTCATTTTATTTTTCAGCGTAGTCACCTTTCAGCTCGATACACTTAGTCCAACGCTTTTCCAATTTCCCGATCCCTTCCAAAAAATAGGACTTCGGCAACTCTTCAAAATATGCATTTTTTTGCAGGAATAACCTCATAGTTTGAGCCAAATATTTTTCCGCCAAGCCATTTTTTCATATTCGGAAACAGAAAATAAGCGCTGGGGCCAAATCTGGAGAACATGGTGGATGCGGAAGCA
Organism: Limonius californicus; assembly: GCA_014611495.1. NCBI lineage: Eukaryota > Metazoa > Arthropoda > Insecta > Coleoptera > Elateridae > Limonius > Limonius californicus. Next base: position 12,734 of record JABXWE010004312.1, read on the forward strand.
GTTCGTATCCTACCTCTTGGAATTTAGACATGGCGACTACACACCTATGCATACGAGCATTGTCTTGTTGGAAAAGAACTTTTTCCTCGCCAAATGTAGTCGTTTTTTCCGTAAACCGTCGTGAAATAAGTGCAATAAGTCTGCATAATACTTTCCGTTTATCGTTTTCCTCTTTTCAAGGTAATCGATGTGGATTACACCGCGTACATCCAAAGAAACTGTCGCCATGACTTTCTTGGCCGATAGCACCGCCTTGGCCTTCTTTGGAGCCGCTTCACCATGACAAATCCACTGTTTCGACTGTTCCTTGGTCTTGGGTGCATGGTGATGGATCCATGTTTCATCCACAGTCACGTATCAGCGCAAAACTCGGCACGATTACGATTAAACATCGCCAAACATTCCTTTGAAGTTGTCATTCGATTACGTTTGTGATCAATTGTAAGCAAACGCGGCACCCAACGCGCGGATAGCATTTTCATATCCAAATATTTCACCAAGATGTAGTGTATTTGCCTCATTGAAATGCCAACAATCTTAGCAACCTCACCCACTTTAACTCTCCGATCATCCAATATTGTGCCATGGATTTTATCGACCATTTCTGGTGTGGTGACCTCAATTGGACGTCCCAAACGTTCTGCATCATTAGTACTTGTACGACCACAACGAAATTCAGCACACCACTTCTGAATAATTCCAAACGATTGTGAAGAGTCCCCATAATGTTTTTAAGCGATTTTTGTATTAGCGTTATACTTTTTCATTGCAAAAACGAATGTTTTATCAACACACGAAATTCACTCTTTTTAATTTTTTTGAAAATTCACGAAGTTGTCTGCTTTCGAATGTTGTAAAAACTGAACTATCTGACAGATCTGTCTGAAAATGTTTCCGTTGCCTATTTAAAGATAGTACTTTCCAAATGTTGTATGAAAATTGCGATTGAGATGCCGTCGATTACATTTATCATGCGTTCGTATGTTTCATTACATGCCAATTTTGCAGTCTGGCTGTAATGCACATATTTACGGGAAACAAGACAGAGAAACTTTCTTGTTGATGGCACCCATAACAAATACAATTTAAAAAAAAGTGCATACCGAAAACAACCACACGGTGACTACAAGCCAATCAACACCTTTTCTTCTATTTGTATCATGCCTGGTTTATTTTGTAAATAAATTTTTAATTGAACTAAATTATTAGCAACACTTAACTCCATCGCAACAGCCATAAAAATCTGGGTCTGGAGATGACGTGCTGCAGGTGGATACACTGCATGCCGAGAGGTAGGGTGGTCTACACGTCGCTGCTGGATGGGACACTGGTAGTCTGGCTGGCAGAGGGATGCCCGCAAGGGAGAGTACACTCCTCTGCTGTGGAACCTTGTCATGGACGGTCTGCTAGTGAAGCTTGGCAACGAAAGCTTCTCGGCCGTAGGATATGGGAATGACCTGGTCCTTCTAGTAGGAGGCACATTCATTAATACAGTCAGGGAACGTATGCAAATGTCCCTGAACGTAGTAACCAGGCTGATAGAAGGAGAAGACTTAATGACAGTCCCCTAAAAACCACCACAGTACTACTTACGAGAAGGAGGAATCAAGAGGGTCTAGGCCGTCCCACCTAGGCGGTTACTGATCAATCTGCCGGGAGAGGAAAAGTACTTCGGGGTAATTTTAGACTTCAAGCTTACCTGTAACCAGCACATAGAGAAAGTAATAAGGAAACCGAAAACTACCCTCGCGGTAGTTAGAGGTACCTGTAGGAAGTCTCTTCAGACCAACCATCGTGTACTTGCTATACACCAGAGTAGTCAGCCTAGCAGTAACATATGCAGTCTTGATGTGGTGGCTCAGGGTCAAGCAGGAAACTGTAACACTAAGACTAGGCAAGATTCAAAGACTTGCCTGTCTAGCATCATGGGGGCATTGAAAACAACGCCAACGGCTACAGTGGAATTCCACCTCGACCTTCCCCCCTGCAACTAGTGATTAGGGGAAGGTTAGATTGGGACTATATAGATTGCAGAGCTCACAGTACAATCTACATGCAGGGACAAAACACACGAGGCTAATCGACAGCATTGGAGGCCCTATGTTTAACATGAGAACGGACCATATGTAGTCAAAACACCTAACAGTTACACTCTTCGAAGTAATAATTCAGGATCGAATAGAGGACCTGGACTGGACTTTCCTGGAAGCCTAAGCTGGTACACGGACAGCTCAAAACCCGAGATAGGTACCGGAGCAGCAATATATGGTGTAAAGCCAAGGGAAAGTCTCAGCTTTCCACTTGGCAGGTACGCCTCCGTTTTTGAAACGAAAATATATGCGCTACTAAAAGATGCGCGAATAAATAGTAGAAGGGTTTACGCAGGCAAGCTTATCTGTATTGTGTCGGGCAGCCAAGAAGACCTAAAACCACTCTCAAGTTTTAAGGCCTCATCCAGACTGGTCTAGGAACGTTACGAAGAACTCAGTGACCTATCAGGGCAGAACATTGTAAGATTGCTCTGGGTTCCGGGCCACTGCGGGATCGAAGTTAACAAAAAAGCGAATAAAGTCGCGAGGCAGGCGTCAACAGGGCACCCCTACGGTCCTGACTCTGCATTGTCACTATAAAGAAATGCAGTCCGTAGCTTTATCAGCGAATGAATTTGCAACTAACATAACATTTACTGGACCAACAGACCAGGGTTAACCCATAGCAAAGCATTTATTAACGGACATAGCACAGAAGCACAGAACTGCTTATGTTAAGCAGGACGCAGCCAAGAATCCTTACGGGGTTCCTAACAGGACATGCGACTGTGAAGAGCGATGCTCTGGCTGGTAAAAGATTTGGTAGCTTATATGTGAGGAAAACTACCACGTATATGCAAGAATTTATTTACAACAAATATCAACAATTTCCAGATAACAAAATCACGAGAGAAAATAACAATAATAACTGCACGCTCACTGCTGCTGTACTGGAATGGTTTTACGTACCTTCCCACGCTATCTTATAAGGGTAAAATAATTTAGGTCAGCAGCATCGGAAAGTACGCGTTTTCACCAGAGAATGTGGCTGCTATTGTTCAGCATCCTCTCTGGGAATTTCGGAGGGTAGCTTGCGCCGCTACAAAGACAACGCAAATTCGGGCAATCATACATGGAATCGGAAGACTTTTATAAGCACTCCGTAAGTAAGATCACGGATTGGGAGTGAACAACTACCAGAGTGAACACAATAGGCCTTATAGGCTGAAGTGTCTCCGGAATCAGGGGTATACGTACCCAGGGAGAAAGGAAAAAAATTAGTAACCTTGGCACAGACAGATAATGTAGTTCCATATTCTTCCATATTGTATAGGGACAAAAAATATATATGCTAGGGAAATGTAAATAAGTCGGGGATGATACATCATAACCGATACGTAATTATTTACAATCACCGGTAAATTTGGTAAATGTAATAAATTTTTTTATTACATTTACGAACAATTATAACCTTGTACGTATTGGTAAATATAATAAAATGTTTTAAGCGTAATCTAACCTAACCTATCCTTATTTGATATGTACTATAATAAACGTTGGCAATTATGAACAGTACCATTACGTGTTTAATTAAGTTTATTTTTCAAACTAACCAATACATTTTAGAAACTATATAAAATTACCGATTAACATGAATTGTTTGCAGATATTTCTTACATTTACCAAAGCTGTTGATTATTGTGAATATTAGCCGGCTATTATTAATTTGAACCAATTTCTTACTTTTACCTTAACACATATAATATTATGGGATCTTGTTTTCTACTCCATAACATTCCTATAGTGGGGAATTTATGAGCTCAATTTGCTCATTCATTACCGATGTATCTGTCAAAGTGTGTTTGAGAATTTAAAACGCTTCCAGTACCTACACCAAAGTATAAAGATTGTATTATATTATTTGATGTTAGTGCTTAGTTATGTTCTAACAAGTATTTAGCATAGTATAATTTTTCTTAGTATATGTATTTATATGATCGTTTATGTCCTTTGTATCAAAGTATAAACATCTCTAATTGCTTGACCTATGTATACAGAATTGTTCAATTTAAATTGTAAACACTTAATTTTAACAACAACAAGTCAGTAGTCCTATCTCTGAATAATGTTCAAAGTATTTCTTGCGTTTATAAATTACTTTATATGTTCGATCAGCAATGAAATTTGCGGATATTACTATATAAAAAGGTCAAAAAACATTTTGTAGTTTTTAGCGCTGTTTAAACCATAAACCTTTTCCTACTAGTATCCAAATCGGAGCGATGAAAACCTCAGCACTGGTTTCGGACCAATGCATTTTTCATTCCCATTCGCGACACATGTGGAATCCGCATTTTATGTATTATGCAGGACGTGCTTGAACATACTTTGAATTGAAAATGTGGTTTATATGCACTCTCCTAAGCAGTTTATGTATGTTTCCAAAGCTTTAACTTACTCCTTTTATTTACAATGGTCTTTACTGTTTACGTAAATTTGACACAATCCTTGAATAAGTATTCGTTATATATGCTTGCTTTAAATCTTACATGTTTATTATATTACTTCAAATATAGTACATTCTTCCTTTACATTACTTTCCTCCCTGTATATTCAGTATGTTTCTTGTTACTTCACCAGAACTATAAACACCTTTTATGTGTTTACACTGTTACTACTTAATTATTTTTTAAACGCAACTAAATAAAAATCTGTGGTCCTTCTACGAATTATGGAGAACATCTACTTAAAGAAATCTGTTTCGCCAAAGGAAATACGAAACATATAAAAAACTAAAGAGCTATATATAGAAAAGAGCCGATTTTCTTAGTAAAACCTTTTCCTTGTTTCTCTCATTGTTGTTAATTATTGCGATGTAGACATTTTACTTTGTTGTACTTGTTTTGTGGTAACTTAGATATGTATTTGGAGCGTCGCAGTTAGTAATAATTTTCCAGTATCGTATTAAATGAGCAGTTTAAGCTTCCCTTTGTAATAAAGTACTTTCCAGGTCAAATCCTACCATCGCTACTAGTAGCACCGTTATATTTCTATTAATTAATGATTGTCAGTAAATTATTTCTATTTAAATACCATACGGTTGGGGAACGTACAAATATCAGTGCTTTGATGAAATGATCTAATTAATACGTATGAAAACTAACTACCGCATCAAGCCTAGGTCTTATGTACCATTTACATGCACACATTGGCTCTAGTTATCTGACTAATGACTAAAGCACTTGCCGATCGTAGTGCATATGCAACGTTTGATAATTGGACCAGGTCCATTGGTGCCCTATACACATACAGAAGGATGCCAGACTAAAACAGTTGTATCAGAATTGAAATCTATAGCATTCATGTACAAAGCATACATGGTGCTTCAAATTCGATGCATAACCTGGGGAAATCGCCTATTTGAAGAGATATGGGGAACAATTTTGCGTATTGCCACTTACGCCCCATAAAAATATCTAAATTAAGTAAGGCTACCCTTAGGTCGTAAGTGCTCTATTAATTACAATGTTATTTGAAAATAAAATACATCCAAACTTATATCAATAGGTTAACAAGATAATATTGAAGTTCGATTGGATTCAAACAAACGTCCTTGTTTGAAAACTAAATCTGCAGAATACAGTTATGTAAAGTGACCCTTAAATGGGTCGCGGAAATATTATTGGGGTTCGTAGAAACATTTGAATATATATGTTTAAAAATGGAATAACTGCGTTGGAGTATGTACTGACGATACAGCGGTAATTACAGCAGAAATCGTTGGCTTTCAAACCAAACCTAAATCTACAGGCAATGAGTTTATTACTTTCAATCATCGCATGATTCATCGAGAGGAATTAGTGGCTAAGAAAATATTTGCAGATTTGAATGCCGTACTAGAAAGTGAGGTTAAAGTTATCAAAATTTTACTGCTTACAGAAGTATGATGGTTGTCAAAGGGGACGGCTTTAATTATTACTATTAGAGTATTTCTGTCTGAAATAATCTCAGATTTAGTCATTTTTTCACAATAACAATTGCCTGTGCAAATTATGTTATTTGCCAGATTTGTTTGAAAAACTCAACAAATATAATATGTCCATCTAAGGAGAGAACACATTGAAAACTAAAATTCAAGCGTTCACGAAAAAATTAAACATGGAAACACAAAGTGGAAAATGACACATTTAAAACGTTTTCATGATTTTATTGCTGACCATTTGATATGATTTCCTAACATGTTTCCTCCTGGAACTAGACAATAGTCAAATAAATTGGACCAAAAACTGTTCATCCCGGAAATGGAAAAGGTGAAACGTGTCTCATAGATAGTTCTAGAAGGATTTATAGAACTTTCATGTGATTTAAATCTCAAATTTGAATTTGTCAACACTTTTCGGTCGTGTGTTTCCAATTCTGTCAAAACTAGTGATGACAGGTCTTCTACTATCTGTTACCACCTGCGAATTGACATTTTCAACACTAGGCAATTTTAAGGTAATATGATTCAAGTCTTAAGAACAAGCACTAGGTCAAAAATACAAAAAAAATCAACACACATTTATGTATGTTAAATTAATTTATTGAAATAAATTCACCTTATTACAAACTCCCATTTTTTAAGAACATAACGCATGCAAGCTTGCTGTCAAGATTTATCTAATTTTCTTACAATCAGAACAATACAGAGCCTGTTACTAACTTACTTTCCCATATAGGCATTGCTTCTTATATTGGCTGCAATTCGCTTTCCAGCATTCAGGTAGATGACCCTAAGCCTTGGGGTAGATAGGGAAACGAATATAATGATTTATTGAATGTAAAAGTAACATCTAGTTTTTATTGCCAGGTTGTTTAGAATCCCTTGATGGTACTATGCTAAATTCCGACTAAGGTTACTTAAATACTGTGTTAATACCTTTTGCTTCTATGACATTAAGTGAAGGGCCGCAAAATCCTCACCCGCTGCAAAGTGGTAGCAGGTGAAGAAAAATTTGAGGAGCCCTGGGCTAGAGGTCAGCGCGTTAGACTTCTACGCTAAAGAGGAAGGGTTGGGCTTCATTTCCCAGTACCACAATAAGAGATTTTTATGGGTTGTTCGCTCTTGCAAGGCAATGGCAACCCAGCGAGATATTCTTTCTAGTAAATCTTCTATGTAGTAGAAGTCCTTACACTTCCCTTGGTTCGAAGCCCATGTTAAGCTGTAGGTCGTCTATACCTGCGGTACCTACTGTAAATAATACGCGATTCAGGCATAGGAAAGAAGATCTCTACGTCTTCACAGAGATACAGAAGAAGAAGAAGTAGCCGCTCTAGTTAATTAAATACAAGTTTAAAACTCCTTAAACGAACTGTGATGAATCCAGGTTACAAAATATGGAATAACTAATTATAACAATTTAGTGCGAAATAGTGGATATGTACCGTCGCGTCAGTGTGAAACAGTTCACCCTTATCATTGCTACATCTGTTCTTATTTAACTTTGTGATTATATAACTATATGACACAGAATTATAACGGTTAATAAATATACGCTTGGGAAACTTAAATAAAACTTTCAAAAATTAGTTTATGCAAATGGGTATGAAAGTATTTAATAAAGGCGACTATCACAGTAGGGGAAAGGACAGAAATACGTCTTCTGGGATTATACCCTATGATTATTCAAGAAAAACTCAACGTATTGTCTAGAGACAGATTAGTTTTTCTTCTAGTGTGATTTAGACTTTAAGCTATCTGTATGATTGTACCCTTCCCTAGCAGAGTTTCATCTCCAGATTGATGGAAAACGACACATTTTTCCTCAGAAAACTCATTTCTGTTAACAATAATTTATTTACACAGATATGGCATATGAAAAACATCTGAAATAGGAATTCGTTTCATACTACAACATAATCAACAGTATGCCTCTGTACCTGCTGCTTATATTTTACCAACAGTATGCCACATGCTTATTTTTCCAGCTGAAACACGCAGCGATAAAGAACAAAACAATTAGCGGTGACACAGTCTACTCCCAAAAGACGCTTTCTGTCAGATGTATCCATAGACAACTGAGAAACGTTCAGCACGATTTGGAAGATATGTATTTTCAATACAAGAATACATGAATTTCGCCTAATTGGTAAAAAATTGTAAACTGTTAATATCTATAAGATAATTGTGGTGGCAGCTCATTGGTAAAGCCCTCGATTGCTGAGTAAAACGTCGATTCTGGCTTGGGTTCGAAACCTAAGCATTATCATGATTTACAGATTTATAAAAATCTTGTCTGCAACCCACCACACACAATTTCCCAATTCGGCTTGTAACCGTGGTATCTTAATGCTAAAAACTGTCTCTGAAATTTCTGTTGTTCGGATTCGACGTTAAACTGTAGGTGATACAATTGTAAATTTTGAAGCACCATTATATTTTGTTTGTGTTTATCATTTGATGTTCATATAAATGTATACTGTCACCCACCTATGCATGTTTGTTAAGCAGGTATTTGAAGCTACCGGAGCAACCAAATATTATTTAGGCGCCACACAATAATGTGTATTTAGCTTTGATTTCTTACATTTTTAAATTAAATTATAATACCTGCTTGTATTTGATGTCGTTTAGCTACTTAAAAAGATAGGGTGAGGATACCGTAGTTGACAGAGAGATTCTTTTCTAAGTAAATATTCTAAAATATCTAACTTCTACATCTATAAATCACTGCAGCAACCATTACACACAGATTTGCATATCTGGTCTGCCAATCGTCGTGAGTGTACGCCTAAAAACATTTGGAGTATTTGTATTGTTCTGATTAAATCTTAATTTCTAGCTACCCCGTCTTTCGACCGTGTCGCTGAGGAGAAGCACGTCGTCGGTGTTAAGCAGTAGTATATAAAGCTGATATAAGAATTTTTCACATTGAATTGCAGATTTTGATATTCTCGTAACACATTATAACCACTAGTGTGGTCTTACTAACAACAAAGTGTTGACACAGATATATAGTAATAAATAAAAGAATATTAATTGAAGTACAGGGAAACCAGGAGAAGTGCTTCGTGTATTTGTTAATAATATATTGGTGGCTAATAACCGTTTAAAATTTTCAAGAATTCAACTAAAGTTGAAATTCATATAGGTGTATTATCCTACTGATATGGATATTCTTTCGAACTTTGGGGCTGTTGTCGATATATTTCATCTTGGCTGTACAGCAATTAAGCAGGTGTCTATGATATATAGGGTGCTATAATAGTCTCCATTTGTTTTAATGACGGTTCTAATACTAAGAATTTTAAAAAGCTATATTAAGTAGAGATGAAGAGTATTTTTCACTGTGTGTCATAAATTATGTTACAATATATTGTATGTTCATCTAACACTAGTAAACGCAACTTATGGTTTCTTTTAATGGAATATCCGGCAAATTTATAAGCTCTTAATTAGTTAAAGTTAAATGATAGAAGCATTTCGTTTAAACTTTGTATTTTCTACGTTGATTAATTACTTATACTGAAAACTTAATCGGGTTGTTGTTTATGCTATTATAACCAGCACAGCTATTTAACTGTATTGTTTTAGATTATGATTCTCTCAATTGATGTCTAGTTTTCAAAATTACTTGGTTATTTGGAATAGGTCTCAACAAATCTCCTATCTGCCTAATTTCTGGATATTCTTAATTTCTTGTCAAATTATCACATTTGTCAATAGTAGTGGCTCTGTATACCTCTCTGAAGTATGTTGGAGACGGCCGAATAATTAAAGACTAAATATCATTAAAAATGTTCACCAGTTTAGAACTAATTGGCTTCATTAGTTACATGACGGCAAAACGGCGAATGTGTCCGCATTTTCAAGTAAATTATTTAAAAGCAAAGGAACTGTTGGGTTTTGACTCGTTCTTACCTTACTACAATTTCGAATTGATAAATAATTCTGAAACATTAAAACATGTAATATAAAATGCTTTAACTCAAGTGTTCGAAGTTATAATTTTAAAAATTATAGCCGCTTTAAAAAGATGTGTAGGCACTGGCCCACCACTGAGAACAGTACATGGTCACTTTGAGAAAATCCTAGTTTCATATTAACACCAAATATTGAGAGAAAACAAAGTTATATTAGGGACTAGCTGGGATTTTGTCTATCCTTATTTGTTTAGCCTGTCGGTTGAAATTCCGCTTTCACTTGTCCGTGCTTCTGTATTGGAACAAATTCACCCTGAAATTGGTGACATAGCTTTTATTTGTGTAGGTTTGTATTGGATGCTATGAGGACATGGGTCGAATCGTAGTTAATAAAATTGGCCTATTCTGCATTCTATTGAATATTGTTTCCGGGACTTGTTCTCGAATGGACATTGTAACGTCTTTCAAATAACGCAGCTTATACAAGTATTTAATATTTGGGATTAATAAAATTATAATATACTGTAAAACTAAATTGATGGAAATCACGGATTTATTTAATTTAGATAGTTATAATACATTTTCATACAGTAAGATAAACGATCAAGAAGTCATAAAAATAAATACCAACAACATTTAATGTAATAAATTAATATTTATACCACATTACGATTATCAAGCAGTAGTATATTTACCGTGCCTTTTTCAAAATGCAGCCAAAAATATGTTTGTAGGTACATAAATCCGAGAAGAAGAGGATTTACATAAACTCCGGCAATAAGAGTATTTACATCACTGTTAATGGCACAAGGATATATTTGTAAAAAACTAAAACTATTCAAAGTCATTTTACAAATTCCTCGATAATTCAATTATTAATGATATTATATTTGGCAGATTTCAAACTTTCGGTATAGTAAACAGTTGGTTATCAGCTTTTTCACTTTTTTTTGCATTTACTTGTGGCAGTATTTAACAAAAGTAAATGATAAATAATAAAGAGCTCCTGATGTTTTGTTTAATGATATCAAAAGTTTTTATAATATAACCATGGAAAATTGGTGAGTTTTCTTCAAAGTCTATTAACCATACGTTAGGATAGTATAGCAAAAAACTAGACAAAATATGCGACATGTTATTGTCATAGAAATATTTCAATTGACATAAACTTTAGAACTTTGCTTTCGTTCATTATCTGTTGTTTATCCCAAACCAAGAATTATGTCCTATTAAAATATTAGGCTCAATTTCTATCTTTTCTCCTCCTATGGTGCTACAACTCAATTCGGGCCTTGGCCTCTTCAATCTTCCTCTTTCATCTTCTACTCTCTGTTGCACAACTCCTCTAGTTCCGGATTCCTAGGTTCTTAAGTCGTCAGTGATACTGTCTTGCCATTGTTTCTTAGGTTTTTTACCTTCTATTTGTCCCATGAGTGCTCCCCTAGAGCACGTCCCGCCATTATAATCTTGTCATCTACGTATAATTCTACTCCGGGTTCTTTTAGATGCTGTTAAAGCTCGTGATTATATCATAACCTCCATGTTCCATCTAGATTAGTTGGTCCCAATATGTTATGTAGATTTTTTTCTTTCAACGGTGTTTCCTGCTTCAGCTGTATTTTGATTTCTAGCTTTACTTGGTGGCCAGAAACATATTGAAATATATAGGTAACTGTAATCGCATTTGGTGCAATTTCCAATAATTTTGTCAAGTACTCAGTCATGACTTCAACTGTTTTCTGTGTTATCATCTGAAGTAAGATTTACTTTAGTAACTCACTCAATTGGAATCCTCTGATGCTACTGTCCGAGGTATACTCGACAGTTTACCGCCTCGTCTTTCTGAGATTGATTATTTTGGTTTTAGCAAAGATGTTAAATATCTATTAATCTTTAGGAAATTCGCACATTTTATTAAATATTTATGGAATTCGTTTGAAAATCTGCCTTATACGAAATCACATCAAAAAACTTTCAATATTTATTTAGTCTAACATTTCCAGCAGATTTCAGAAGATCTTATTTTATTTAAAACAATGTGTATTTTGCCAATCTAACGTAGGTATATACCGTATTCTATCGGTGTAGTAAGAACAGGTTTTCTCTATAATGTATATTATATTCAGCTTTCATAGGCCTCCTAGGCCCATCGCTTAGTGACGAGTTGGTGTGAGGCAGGGCTTAGCAAATACATAGATACCCAAATTTTATTGTTTATGTTTGATAACCATTGCTTTTGGACAAGTTTAATTTATGGTAACTACATGATTCATGCGCTTTATTAGTTGCATAAATATATCTTACTATTAAAATACTGGATTGTGGTTCCATGTTTAATTAAAAAGTGATTATGAAAGGTATAGCTAATTTGATCATGGGTTTTTGGGTCTAAGTTTGATAGCAGATTCGCTTAAGTAAAATTGTATTTAAAATACGCAGTAGTAGTCAAATTAAGTTTCAATGGACTTTATTTAATCTACCTGTTTTTAGACTTCGCAGTCGCTGTGGTTGCTCCTTGTGTAACGTATCAACAAACATCTCAAAAATATTGAACAGATATCTATATTAAAGTACAAAATATATGTGTTTCTTGAGTCTCCATAGAACGTTAGGTTAATGTCCATTTTATTACTGTATAGCTGCGGTGTGATCCCAAGAATCCTAGAAACAGATACTAATTTTTCCTTAACAGTTAAATTAAATTTTATTCTGTAACTTTAAGTGAGTTACATGTTCTTGTAATTGTTTACATGCTCATATTTTACTTTATCTGCTTTTTAACAATGAAATTTGAAATTTATTGTACAGTATACAATAAAATTTGCATTAGGAGATATTTCTCACTAGATAACCTTGCAAGCATGGGTAATTGTGTTTCAAAAGTACTTCAAACTAATTTTCCGGCAATTCTTTTTGCAACTTTTCAAGGTTAATGCTTGATCACATCTTCGAATACAAATATGGCGTAACTTTGCTTTGGCCACGTACTTCTTTCCTTTAAATTCTAAACCAGTACTGAAGTTAGAAAAATTCTTTCCGCGTTAAGTATTTGTATATATTGACAGTATTTGCTTGAAGAACGTTATCCCGATCAATAGATAAAAGGTTACTAGAATTCCGGAATCAACAAACTCCATGTAACTACTGTAAGTTTCCTTTTTTATGTTTAGGGTTATTGACAATTTTGACAGATACTTTACTTGCTATTTCAAAGGGCAATATCAAACTACTCATAATTCAAATAGTAGACGACAAATACAATTTCCTATAGGATGAAATAGGATTGCTGGCTGTAACTAAAATTTATTATAAATCAAATGTATATACACACTATAAAAATGGTACCTCCAAAATTAATGTACTCGTAAAATAATAATAAAGTTTATTTTTTAATAAAAAAGTAATTTACAGCTCGAATTTATATTTATAAATGCAATCAAATAACGCAATAACTTACATACAAGCAAAATAAACTCTGAGAGCAGGAGATCATTATCTTCTTCTCCTTCGAGTCTTCATCTCTTATGAGACCTAGCGATCTTCTCTCATATGCCGGTGTTGCGCGTTTAAAGTGCCACAGACATAGAGGAATTACAGCTTAACGTCGGCTCCAATTCACGGGAAGTGTAAATACTTTTACTCCAGAGAAAAAGCTTTGCGAGGGAAAACGGCCGTAAAAAATTTGATGATTTGGTACTAGGAATTGACCTAGGACCTTCAGGTAGAAGTCTAACGCGCTAACCTCTAGCACACGGCCGCTTCTCATTATAGGTTACGCTATAATAAAAAGTAAATAAAATCACAAGCAGTACAACCAGATCAACTAATACACAAAATGAAGAGTCCAAAAAAACTATTTTTAGTTGCAACCTTTTTCGAAGTTAGAATGGTATTTATTTTAAAACAAAAAATCTGAGATCATTTTTGCTACAAGAGATGAATTCAGATTGAAATTAAAAATGTTTAACTTCTTCACTATAATGAAGTTAATTGGATAGCAAATATTCTCTAACAATACAGGCTAGCGCTATTTTTCGAGTATATTTGGATATTTACACAAACTATCGACTATCTTAGAAAATAAATTTAAGCATTAATTATAAGACTGCCCTATTACATAGTTCTAATACCTTGATACAAACTGACACAATATGTAATTTAAAAAATATATATTAGTATTTTGTAAAACGACAACGTTGCTATATAAAAGATGGTTGTTTGTATAAAGCACAGGCAGTGAAAACACCAAAAAGTTTTTAGAAGTCATCACAAGAGCTGTAAACAGTTAGTAGAATTTAAATTACGAACATTATGATTATAAGAATGGATATTACCTAGAAAGCGTCAGAAGCACCGACAATTTCTACAGCTAATGATAACCGCCAGGTGGTGGAACCTATTACGTTTCTCAGGATTTTTTTATTATCGTGGTATTTACTTACTTGTGAGGGACATTGAAATCATCGATGCAAAAAAAAACGGGTGAAGTAATTGTATGTTGTAATTAAGGCCGCGGGGGTTCCTGCTCCCCTGCGTGGTGATATCCTTTGTTGCTGATGACTTTCGTTGCTGCTTGCCGTTTCACTGCATTTGTCTGAAATTGCGTTTCTTAATTTTATTTGTGCAGTCGTCGATTCTAAACAATTTTGTGTAGGGGTTAGTTTACAAAGTAAACCCATTCCACATTTTAATACGACTTTGTAGAATGTTGCATCTTCAAGTTTATAACAGTACAGTAAGTGATTATAATTAAAATATAGAAATTTAAAAGGTACAGCTTTTAAAACATCCCTCAAGTATCCTCTGTAAGACATTGTAAATATCAGTTAACGCAAAAATTTAAATTAGGTGTTACCGATTAATGTCTTTAGCGTTTTCAACCGACATTAATGCCTTATAATGTAACTAACATTATGGTGATATTGTTATCTTCTCTGAGTGCCCATCCGATATCGGATATTGGAGATCATCATGGCGATCTGAACTTTATCGACTGCTGCGCGGAATAGGCTAGCTGTTGTCATGTTGAACCATTTCGTCAAAGTTTGGAGCTAAGATACCCTTTTTCTCCCGGAACCTCTTTTACCAAACACTTTACCCTGGATAAACAACTGTAACAATTCGTGTCTTTGACAGTTTCTCAGGATATGGCCCAAATACTACAGTTTTCTATTCTTTATAGTTCTCCGGATTTCTGTTTCTTTGTTTAATCCAAGAGATTTTTAGTATGTGTCGGTATAGTCACATCTCGAATGCTTCTAATTTTCTACTTGTTGCCTCAGTGAGGATCCAAGACTCTACCTCGTATAATAATACTGTGAAGACATAGGTTGGAGAAGTTTGATTTTTGTATTTAAGTTCAGGTCGTGACTTCTGAAAAGGCTTCCTACCTTTACGAATGTAGCTTTGAATTTTTTATTCTGCTTTTAATTTCCAGAGAGTGGTCCCATTGGTCGTTTATTGTAGTGCCAAGGTAGATATATTTACTTATTCTTTCTATGTGTTTGTTACTTGTTACTTGCAACCATGTATTTGGTTTTATTTGTGTTTAAAGTCAAGCCATGTTGTTGACTTGTCTCTGTTACCTTGGACATTAACTGTTGTAAGCATTCTGGACTGTCTGCAAACACTACTGCATCGTCTGCATATCTATATTGTTTAAACATTCTCCGTTAATTAGGATTGTCTCATCTATATCTTCCAATGTTTCTCTGAAAATATCTTCTGAATATATATTGAAAAGCAGAGGTGACAACACACAGCCTTGTCGTACTCCACGTTGTAGATGGATTTCTTCTGAATAAGTTCTTCAACATGTACATTGACCGTTTGATTCCAGTAAATGTTCGTGATGATTCTCACATCTCGGTCATCTAGTCTCATGTTTTGCATTATTTTTACTGATTTCTCAAGTTGCACACTGTGGAACGCCTTATTGTAATCTATGAAGCAGGCATATATGTTGCAGTTAATCTATCTACATCTCTAAAAAAGGAGTTATACACAGAATAGCGCCTCTCTTGTTCCTACTGCGTGTCGAAAACAGAACTGTGTTCTTCCTGTGTGTTCTTCGCATATTTTGTATATTCTTTGATGGATGATTTTCAGGAAAACCTTTAGCAGATGCCTCTAACGCTGCTAGTCCGATAATCACTACACTATTTAGCACTAGTCTTTTTAGGGATGGTTATGAATGTTGATTTTAGCCATGGTGATGGCATTTTCCCGGTTTCATATATATTGTTAAAGATTTTAGACAGCCATTTATTTAATCCCGTCTTCGTCAAATAATTTCAGAAATTCTTAGTGGAAATTATCCGCCCCTGGGGTCTTTCCGTCCTCCACTTGGTTAATAGTCTTCTGAATTTCTCCCTCTGTAACAGAAAGAGCTGTTTCGCCTTTAAGGTTTGGTGGATGTGGTCTATCGTCCCAGATTTGTTACATAGTTGCGCCAGGTATGTATCCTCATTTCCTTGTCAACTACAATATTGCCGTTACTATCTATCAATCTTCCAATTGCGTGTGATTTATGGCGCCTAGCGGCTTCTTTAACTTTCTTGTGCATGTTGAAGTCGTCATGCTTCTTTTCCAGAATTTCTGTTTCTTCATATTTTTCTGTCAGTCCTTTGCTTTTCTTTTTGATTTCATTTTATATGTTCTTATATTTTGTTTCATCTTTATTTTTATATATTCTTCTCTCATTCATTAGCTCTAGGATTTCCTTTGTCATCCATGGTTTGTTTTTCTGGTCTTTATATTTCAGGTGTTCGTCACTAATTTCACTTATGATATGCTGCATATTTTCTAGCTCCTTTTCTATTTGTTCCGTCTTCTCAGTGTCTCTAAATTGGTTTCTAAGTTTGTTCTTTACTTGTTCTTTTATAGGCTCTTCTTTTAGCATTTGTATTTGCCATTGCTTCGCGTTTACCGTTCTCTTGACTTTTTTCAACTTCATTCTAAATGTGCCGACTATAGAACTACACATCTAAATTATAAATGTACGAAAAAACGCAGTGTACGTTTCATTCGTATTAGAAAGCTGGTACCTGTACATCAGAAGACCTATGTTCGAAATTATCAAAATATACTTTATTTTATTATGAATAGCCCACATATGTTAAACTATTCTACCTACGACTTGAATCTAACGTTAGTTACATGCGGATAATTTTCAATATTTGTACATTTTATACAAATCACACGAAACTGCACACCTTTAGTGGTAGTAAAACGTCTCAGCTGTGAATACCTACTGTATTATTGCTATTGTGTTGTTCAGTACACACCGTGTGTCGCTAATTAAATATAGAACTGTGCACTTGTATTTTCTTATTAGAGATGCATGCACAATAAATGTTGTGCGTGTATATATAGTGTATATAGTATTAAATAATTGGGCATGTGTCTCTTATTTGTGGTAGAGTTAGGAGTTCACATTTTATTATTAGAGCTCTATCAAATCAAACAGCGAGGAATGTGGTCCTTAACGTATGGTCACAGTTATTAGCTATTATTAGAGCTGAGTTTATCAGAGAGCTGTGTGTTCCTGGTTTACTATTAGACGTGTGTGGTCGGTATTGATAATGTATAAAATTAAATAAAGGGAACTCTTAAGTTATACTGATAGTTAGACGTTCTTTCTCCATTATTAGCACTGTGTGCACGATAAAATGCTCCTGGTGTTGGGTATGTGCTTCTTATTTACGGCGAGAGTTGGAAGTTGATACGTATTGTATTATTAGAACTGTGCGCACTGTTTGGTTCTATATGTACCTAATCAAACAACGTATGGTCACAGTAATTATTATTAGAGTTGTGTTTCTTAGTAGAAATACCGTAAGTGTCTAATTACATATTGAGCTGTACGCTCCTGTTTTATTACTAGACCTGTATGGTCGGCGATGCTAGTGTGTGTAGCTAATTAAACAATAGGGTATGTGAGACAATTGAGACTGTATATTATTTTATTGCAACAGTGTCCTATGTAATGGTACTGTGTGTAGCTAATTAAATATCGAGCGGTGCGCTCACTAGCAGTACAGTGTATTTAGAAGATGCTATTAAAGCTGTGTGGTTATTTCTTCTCATCTAAAAATGTGTGTAGGGTTAGTAGGCTACTGTGAGGTTTTGGATATTCGACCTTTTAAGCAACTGATTTTACTACAACATTTAATAATAATTGCTTCCTAAAAGAGAGTCCAGGTGCATAATGCAGGATTGCCGGAATTTGGCCATCACATGTTCATGTTAGGGTACTTTTCAGAAGAAATGCAAAAGAGATATTGAATTTAGTTTATATGCCGATCATATCGACCCATATCTACTGATTAAATAATCTTGCAAATTTTTAAGGGATGTGCTGTGCCTCATATTATTTGTGTCTATCTGTAGACAGTCAGATATCCTTACAATATTACAACGGTACCACATAAACCATCATTATCAATGTTACTTCTGAATAATACATTATTCAAATCTAATACTGGTACTCGTAAAATGTACCTAGAAAAAGTCCTTTACTTACAATTTCAAATGCTCCCGTTTGCACATAAAACAACTATAACATAAACCGTATATGGCGGTTCCGATGTCTAATACTGGGCATACATATAGTGAGTGCAGACAAGTCGAGGTACACTGTTGTTAGTGAGGTAGTTGGATAAATACGCGCATTTTATTATACATTCACATACGTTATTGTCTACATGACCGTGTTTATTCTAAAATTGCATCGATGCCAGTCACGATACGGACTTAATGGGGTGTTTACATTAAAATGGGTAACCGCTGGCTGCGGGGCTTCTGTGCTAATCTGCAACAGTCTATATTCTATATAGAAATGTATAAAATTCGAAAATCAATACTATTTAGGTAAACACAGTGATACTCTCTACTATCTTAAGCAATTTCACACGTATTTAATTATCAAAAGAATATTCTAACAAATCGGTTATCACCTTTTGCAACATTGTCTGTCAAATAAATATACAAATATTTTTATCACGTTACCCATGTTTCAACTCATGTATATCGGAATAGTGTTGAACATGAACATAAAGTCAATCGGATCTTTATTGCAGCGACATCGCAAGATAATATTGTTTACAATATGACGGACGAATAAAATAATAGTTCTGTAGCAGGAAGTTTGAATGAATATTGTAAGTATATTACGGTGCAAATGTTCTTGCCACGAATTTGTATAATAATGGTAAACTAAGAGCTTTTGTAATTGATCAGTTAATTTTTCTTTGTTTATGAAAATGAGATATCAAATAACTATTTTAAGATTTCAGTAGCAATATAAGTTTACCTAACTTTGAGAATGTTTAAGTATCGTAAAGTATTTTGTAATTTTAAATAGTATATAAAAAGCAAGACGAATTTTCAGCGTTTATATGAAAATCCTCACAATACCTTTCAATTACTGACGTATATGAATTTCGCAATTAAGAAACAGTGTAATAACCTCTCTCCAGATTAAAAATGCAAAAATTTTTGAGGTAAATGTATTATTTTGTATATTAATTTTCAGTAGTACGAGTAGATAATTCAATTATTGAACTTTTATACTAACTTCTCAAGAACAAAGATTTAAGGGAAATATGTGGTGATAGAAAATTTGCAGGTTAAAATCCGTTTGTTGTAGATTTTGAAGTAAGGAATACAAAAGCTGTCACAGAAATGTCAATTCACCTGCATATCAGTATAAAACGTTAAAAAATGCAAAGCAACATTACAGTGGAGAAGAAAAAATTCCTACAATTATCAGACAATTTATATCAATAACAACAAGAGGTTACGGAGTCGTTGAAAGCGCCTTCTGTTATTTCCGTTCATTTGTAGTCTTTCCAAGCAAATTCTTAGGCAGTCTAATATGCATATTTAATTCTAACGCTTGCTATCCTGTTAGTAAGCTTTTTCTATTAAGTGTAATCATTTTCGATTGAACCGAAACGGATAATGGAATGATATCAATAATCGAATGATTAGTATTCGAATGATTTTAATAATAGAGATATTCATTCAAATCCAAAATGCGCGAGCATTTCGGCAATGTGAGAAATGTTTGCCAACATGCGCTTCGAATGCCCGCTCTTAACTCAAATTGTTTTTTTTGTTTCGACTGGATTCTGATCTGTATTTATTGAAATTTCGTCAAATACTAAAATTAACCTGCATGTAAATGCCGTTTTATAATTTTCAGTGTTATATTATACGTTATTAAATATTAACCTTATTTAAAATAATTTTATTATAATTGATTAATAGTTTATAATTTTATAATCGTAATCATGATAACCAATTTAGGCAATACATTTTTTAAACGGAAAGGTAATAACAAAAGCCGGACAGATTGCAAAAGATAGTAACTGATTAAAATCAAAATCTTTGGTTTATTCCATATTTTTAAACAGTGACATAAATTGCTGACATAATTTTCTCTGTTTTTCTAGTTTATGACAATGATATATTTAATTGAAACATAATCAATCTAAAAAAAGGATTTCGGTGTTGCATTCATAATCTACTACTTCTAATTATTTATGTACTATATACTTTACTAATTGTTTCATTCGAAATGCGCGCACCACTAAACGATCGTAATTCGAGAAGTTTTTATAATTCGAATGAAACATTCGGATCTCGGAGTTGTAAGTATCGAATATTTCGAATTACATCATTCGAGATGCGCGCATCGCTACGAACGTAATCGAGATGTTTTTATCATTCGAATGAATTACTCGTGTCTCGGAAATGCAAGAATAATCGAATTTATCGAATTATTTTATTGGAAATGCGCGCGTCGCTAAACGAACGTAGTTCGAGAAGTTTTTATCATTCCAATGAATTAACCGTCATTCGAGATACGTCCATCACTAACCACAGGTGTATATTATCATTATGAGACAATAGAAAATTGAATTGGAATTCTTTAATTGTGCTGTATATTATTTTGGCGCAATGATTCTTAGGATATCAAAGGATAAGTATTTCAAGTATAGTGCACTATATGTCACAATTTTGTGCTCCCTGATGACACATAGATTTGAAGTTAGTGTGTGAACAATTTTTAAAAAATTAAATAAGCAAGAAATTTGAAATTTCCTTAACATTAAAAATTGACTGTGTGGTCCTTGTAGATGTAAGTTGTTCTATATCATAGAATCGGCATAGACATGCGAGTATTGAAACTGTGCCAATAATACCATTAGGAACAACATTCATCATTATAATTTACATTACCTCGATGATGCTCCTAGCTATTGCCATCACGCGGCTTTGAACACATTAGAAATGGAATTAATAAAGAAATACTAGCAGAAGATTTTATTTATTATCTTCACAGGTTTTTTGGATGAAAGTAATTTTATAATAAAAATAATCAATCATAACATCAGTATCAGACACCACCTACTGCGGTAATTAAGTCAGTACCCAACTCGGTATCCAATTCCAAGGAGGGTGTATCAATCACTGTGTTTTTTATTCACTTAAATTCGTTTTGTTTCCTACTGCAGTTTTTATGTGTACAATTGTTATTATGTTTATTTATGTTGTCAAAAATGATGAAACGTTTGTGGTTTTTTGTTTTAGAATATCTACTTATTAGAATTAGTTCCACAACAAACCAAAGGGTTAAGAGATTGGCTTTCTATGATTAATTATATCTAACTGTATTTGACAAACGTACAGCTTCTTATAGCCATATAATGATGTATACCTAAGCATGTAGGTAGAGTAGTACCCCGTGACTAATAAAGATCATTAAGGTTTGTTGGTAGGTAATGTTAATATGATATTCTTTTTTCTGATTCTATACTTTAATTCGAAGCTGAAACACTACAGCACTAATGAGTTATTTTTGTTTTTCGTTTATATCTATTGTAAATCTACAGAACGTCGTTTCGTTTTGTACAGCGCCCTGATTAAACTATATATTGATGATGTAAATATTCCAATTTCAAGTTCATCTACAAAAACATTACCAACAATTCTTCTCTTGACAAAATCGCTTCTTGCGTTTGTTGGATCAGGCACTCCGTACAAATATTAGATTTTGGCGCTTACTTAAAGCCCTACAAATGTCAGCGACCTAGCTGAGTGAATGTAAATCATGTAAAAACGAATACAAAGTACCATAATCAGTTAGCAGTAGTAAGGAGATGTATTCTTATCTGCCGTGAAATCAATATTATCTATAACCAGCATAGTTAACGTGATTTTACATAAAGGTTTTCCATAATAACAAACAATATTTATATCCTTTACATATACTACTTAGTAATTATGAAAGCCAGGTTCAGTTGCTACAGTGGTTTTTTCTTAACAGTATATATTATTTATATCTAAAGATATAAATTAGCATGTGTGCAAATGTGAACAAGCTGCAACCCTTGAAAGAAGCTTATCGCTCTGCTAAAGTTTACATGACCAATATGAATGCACTTTTCAAGTTGTTTAATAAGCAGTGGCGTATAGTAATTTAGATGTTGCCTATGTTGGGTATAATGCAAAAATCTCGCTTATAACCATATTCCGATAAAATAAGGAATTCCGTAGTGCACCACAAATAAAATCTAGTAAACATATATTACGATTTTATGCGGAAACCACAAGTCTCCCAATTTTTGATCAGCAGTGGCTACTATTTTTAACATTCAGCTACTAAAAAAGCACATATAATGAAGAGAAGATCGCTACGTTCCGTAAGAGACAAAGTACTCAAGAGGCTAGAAGAAAATTGTCGGCTGTGTATTTCAGAAAAACCAGCATTTGAGAAAATTATAAGAAAAGTAACTTTTTGCTAGTGACTTGCACAAAACTGTATTTTAATTTAAACTACGAGGTGTGTTCAATTGAAACCCATTTTTGCTTTATAAAAAAATTATTTACCAATTTAATTAGAAATAATTACCGTCACAGTTAAGGCACCTATCTTATTGTTTTACTAACCGACGTATACCCTGCTCATAGAATTGTTGTGGCTGCTGATTGAAGAAGTCTCCACAGCTATCTGTACTTGTGTGTCAGACTCAAAATGCCGACCTGTTAACGCCTTTTTCAGCGGTCCAAAATATGGAAATCGCAAGGAGATAAATCCGGGCTATAGGGTGGATGCTCTAAAACCCTCCATTTCTTTCGTTGAAGATTTTCTTTTACCACATTCGCAACATAAAGCCTAGCATTGTCTTGCAGCAAAATGACCACACGCGTAATATTTCCTGGACGTTTCCGTCTTATTGCTTGATGAAGCTTGTTCAAAACTTCATTGTACAGATTTGCATTGACATTTATTCCAGGTTCCTTAAATTCTATCAACAGGGGTCTTTCATAGTCGAAAAAGTATTAATTACCTTGTTTGCAAAAGGTTGTGCTTTAAACTTCTTTGGTGGTGGTGAACTTGAATGTTTCCATTGCATCGACGATAACTTACTGGATGGCTCGCAGTAATGGCACCAAGTTTCGTCACAAGCAACTATACAGAAGAAAGTCATCGCCATTTTGCCTGTAGTGTGTGATATGTTGCAGAGATAAGCCCATTCGCAAGCATTTTTTTTTATTAGACAAGAGGCAAGGAATCCATTGCGAACAAACTTTGTTGTAACTCAGATTACGAACAATACTATGGACAGATTCTACACTCACACCAACAAATTTCTGAAACGTCTCTAATTGAAATTAGACTATTTTCTCTAATAAGACCTTCCGCACATGCTGTATTGTTTTCTGTTAGTGCAGTATACCGTGCAACTAATCGCATCTCATCAATAGTCCCCTCTTTTCCATTCTTATGTTTTGGTACTATTCCTTCACAGTTGAGTACGCAATTCATACATTTCCATACACCGCTTGTATTCGCGTATGAATCTGCACTGGCTGCACACGCTCAGCGCATAAAAATTGTAGGACCGCACGCTGATCAAACTTGGACCGATATTCAACAACAAACGCCATTTCAAAATCTAAATTAAAAGTGAGAATTAAATTCTAACGCCAGAAACTTATTATTGTGTTGCTTTACGAACACTACTAACATTAACAAACTTCATTTGAATTATTTCATTTGTTTTCAAGGCTAAGTTGATCAAAGATGGGTTCAGTTGGACAAGCCTCGTAGTTTAAATTATTCCTATGCAATACGGTTTTTTTTAATCTTTTCTTTTATAACTAATTGTTTAAGGGTTCTATAAAATGTAGTTAGCGTTGGCTTAGAAAGTCTCCTAAATAAATATCTGTGTGAATATTACCTAATAATAATTAACATAAAATAGTTATCAATTCGGTACGAACTGCAATGCTTTATGGGCCTTATACATGAAAGCCGTCTTAATTGGCTTTTTGCAGTAATTTCATATTGGTCTCATTTTTGAAATAAATCGCTTTAAGATTAAGATTCACTGCGTGGAGTGGAATGGCTTTTGAGTGTGCCCGCAAACGAATTATGAACGTTTTGTTATTGCGAGCCTGTCAAGTGTTTGAATTATGATTGCTCCTTAATACTTGTTGAAAGCTCTATATTATTTGTAATTTTTTTTGGGGAACTTACAACTGTTACTTGTAATTTTCTTGTTTATGGTGCTTGACAGGTGTACTTTTCTTACAACTGCATTTATTTAAATTAGTTTGCGATTAAAAATTCGCGAAATATAATGTTATGTATCCATTTCTATTTTTTTATATACAAAGAAACCTTTAGCTGTAATAATTAATCGTTTAAATTATTTATTTTTTATTTTTTACTGCGTATTATACTTTTCCACCTTTTAATATTGTACCTACTCGTAAACCTTCTATAAGACATTTTAAAACCAATAATTAAAGCCGACGTACCCTCGTCGATTTTTCAATCACTGAATATTTTAAAGTAATTTTATCTTTTGGTTAAATTAGAACCACTATTACAATATAAATTAATATGATAATATATTGATACATCATACTTTTGAAGCGAGAAATCTCCATTTGATATCATTATTATTATTGATTTTAGTATTCTTATCCAAACTATTGAAGGCTAGATGAATTTTCTTGTAAGGGTTTTCATTATATGTTAACTAACTTACTTTATACTAGGGTTGATGGAGACTGTGGTTTAAGTAAATAAACTTGGAAAACCCCTTACAACCACGTTACTGCTCGCTTTGAACAGTAAAACTACGAAACCATTTGGGGGTTGTGATCATATTGGGCGTTATGATCACGAATACCTTTGGGGGTTATGATCATATTGGGGGTTACGATCAAAGTGTACTTTGGGAGTTATGATCATGTTGGGCGTTGTGATCAAACTAGAGATTGGGGGTTATGATCAGGTAAAGAAGTAAATATGAAAATTTGGGGGTTGTGATCATTGGGGGTTATGAACATTGGGAGTTATGATCAGGTCCCCCTGGCGTGCCACTTATTTGCCATCCTTGTACTAATACGAACTTATATATGCAGAAAAAATTTACGTCGTTATTAGCCTCAAGCAATATATATGTATTTCAATTTATTTTTCTTGTTCACATATAAGAAAACATTAGTTGGTTGTTGTTAATTGCTTGCGTTACCATATCTATATCTATGAAATAACAGATTAGATTAGGTTAGTACGTAAGTACTATTGCTTGATTTATATAATTATTCAAGTTTTGAATGAAATAAAGTAATGAGACGCCATAAGGATTGGGGTGGCGCAATGGTACGAGAGCCAAGCTTTGGATGTAATAGTCCAAACGCTTCCTGATTCTAATTACTGCAGAGTCAGAAATTTTTCTAACTACCTGGGTGATCGGTACTGGGTCCCGGTCTCCATTTGTCATTGGGGATCAAATTAATGGCATTCCTTGTGTTACGATCGCACTAGAGGAGTAACAAGATCATTCAGACATAGAATAAATACACCACACACCAGACAGGTTAAACCCTGTTGTGCATTGCACAAACTAGCTTAGCCTTGCCTCATACCAAAGTGGTTGCCTGTGAAAGCTCTATAATAATCAAGAAAAACAATGAGACCCCTTAGCTGGCGGATGAAGTGCTATCAACTAAAACTTCTGCCTTACGCCACTGTCAAAAAACACTAATGCCCTCCCTTGATCGTGGTGCTTGGGGTCTCCAAATATACCAAGATAAATCTACAAAAAGTAATTGCGTTTCTTATTAACTAATTAATTATCCTTTTTGTAGGATAACACTAACAAAAATGTAATTTAAATACATATTTGTGAGCTTTAAATACCGCACTGTTGAAAATGTTATGTACAGTTGTGATATGCCATTGACTCCACTATATAAAAGGTTCCATTTGCGCCTATTCCATTTTGCGCCGGTCCCTCAAGAACGCAGCCCTGGAGTCAATCGAGGGTTATGTGTATTACTGTAAGAATAAAACCCGGTTCAGTCTAAGACTTTACAGTAATGTGAAGCAATTAGCTCTGCTATTCCTATTACATGGCATAAATGTTTAATCAGCATTTGATGGGTTTGTCTTATTTAATAGCATATGCAAAAACACGGCCGGCATTCGCGCGAACAAGTAAAATTACGTAAAATTCCGTGATTCTTAAACATTTTCAGAATTCATTTTGTATGTACTCTTTCCGTAGCTTTATATACAGTAGCTCTTGAGTCTCATACGCTGATAGACAGCTCAAGGGTTCACATGTCAGAGAAGAACACGAACTATTTACAGTAGCAGATTTTATTAAATTATTTGCGTATATTTAGTGTGGTTCAAGCTTTGAGTGGTTTCATAATCAACGTGGATATCAAATGTTACATTTTGTGCAACATACAATCCCAAATCACAAATTGATTTAACCACGTCTGGGTTTGTATAATTAATTACGTAGTCGTT
This sequence comes from Limonius californicus, assembly GCA_014611495.1. Lineage (NCBI taxonomy): Eukaryota > Metazoa > Arthropoda > Insecta > Coleoptera > Elateridae > Limonius > Limonius californicus. The sequence continues at coordinate 39,512 of JABXWE010004312.1, forward strand.
TGGAATTGGCAGTTTATCAGAGTATAACTCATTATTTTGCAATTATCTGTATTGAAATACAAGTTATTGTATAAACTCCAACTGACAACACCATCTAAAGCTGCATTATCTGATTTACATAATTTTTAAAATTATTTTCAATTAGGTCGAACGGAGACATCTAGAATACGGAAACACACTAGGGAGGGTGTTCATAAGTATAAGAAACAAAAGTGCAGCCCGCTGACTATCTTGTGATACATCTGAAGACATTCGCTTTTGTAGCATTACAGTATATCTTCTAAATAAAGTGGAATTATATACGGAATGGTATCTAATATTTTAATACATTAACTTGTTCGTGGTCGATTCAGTTAAATGCTTTCGTAAAGTTTGTGTAAATATCTACCCGCGCAGAGACAGAATGTTTCTGATATACAATCAACAATTATTAAAGAATGCATAAAATATTGCTTGGACAGACTTGGATGGCTTAAAACCACATTGATCCGGATAATAGCTTCTTATATAGATATATAGTTTGTCATATAACATCTGTTCCAGAAATTTTCTCTATAATTGCGTACCTATCGGTGCTTTCCTTACAACTATCGCGGTTTTCCCACAACATTTAAAAAAATAAAATTCACCTAGAAAAGCTTCAGGCGTTCATTTAAACGACCTTTAAAGTATACTTAAATGCGAATGTTAATACCAGTATTCCTACCCGGCTTTACTTCGCATTATCTACAATCAGAACAGTTAAAGTGTTGGACTGTTCCGTCAAAGGACCTTGTTTCGATTCTACATCCAGGAATATCTTTTTTTTTACACGGCCGTTTCTTCTAGGAAAGTGAAGGTAATCGAAAGCCACTGATGTACTTCTGCCTAGACGCTCCCAGCGATTCTGATCTCGCGTTATAGGATAGATTCCCTATGTTTATGTACATTACTTTACAAGCATGCCATAGGCGTAGGCCTCCACGCTCTCGCAAGAAGCAAAGGGCTGTAGAAAGAGTAACTCTTCTAAAGTTTTCCAACGTCTTCTGACCAAGTGTCTGATAATTTTTATTAGCTGAACCAGTATGCTGCCACATGCGCTTTGTGAAAAAAAATTTTTAAATAATGTTTTAGTCTAGAGATAAATCTTTCGGTTTCTATATTTTCTGGCAATTCTCGTATTTTCTTAATGGGCTCTCCTTGGGATTCTATCGGTTCATTCAGTTGATTGTTCCCTATGTTTTCTATTGAACATCGTACAATCGCTATGTTTCTGTAAACCAAGTTTTTGTTTTGAAAGAGGGATATTAAAAAAATAAATTGGGCTGAACCTTTAGCCTTTAGTAAAATTGTATTTAATGTGATTTAAAAATTAGCCCTAACAGCACTTTTAAAGAGACGGATACTGCATCCTAAATACCCTGACGACGTTTTGATAGGATGCGAAAAATTGCATTTGTACACATTTTTGAGTTGTTATAAAACAGTCTAATTCTAGCGAATTTTAATAATTTGTTATTATTCAATATTTATATGGGCCGAGTGTTCCACGAGGCAACTTCACGTGTGCATAGTAGTTTTAAAATGACATTATGATGAATTGCTTGACTAGTTATTTAAACAGCATTAAACTTTTCTACAACACTTAAATAATTTAAATTTAAATTAGTAATATTTATCATGTCAATACCATTTTATTAAATAACGATCAATGTGCGGGTGATGTACTTTGTAAATATGCGTCACTGCTAGCTAACTATGTAATTAATTATTTTTTCATGGAAGTTTCGTAGCAGATATTTTCTTTGTAGAAAGCTTCTTGAGACTATCCGAATATGTTTATGAAATATTGGCCCAGTATTGTAAACGTGAACGTTTTATTTAATTTGGATATATGTTGCCCATCAATATAGGCCCAAACACTATAAAGAGAACATGTAAATAAGTTCTTTCGCAACTGTATTGGTAAAATATTAGCAGAAAACATTGGAAATATGTTGGTTACCCAATGTTATACCAATATGAAGTAAGTAGGTAACATTTTTGTTTCGCAAATTGTGTTCGTTAAATATTGGAAGAATACATTGGCAATATGATGGTTGACTAAAAATAGAAACAGATTAGTTAGAAATTTCTAACCAATAGTTCGCTTTCTTTATTGATTTTATATTGTTTTTGATATGTTGGTCCAAGTTTTAATGTACACGTCGTTTGTATAAAGGGCGTATCAAATTATCTGTCCACTGTTGCTAATTTCTTTTATTATTCGAGCTAAAAATTCATTTAAATTAGACAAGAAGTGCGTTCTTTATTCTCATTAAGCTTCCATTAAAAAAAAAGGGATTTCCAATGAATTCATACAACGGCTGTGCTTAAAATTGAATAACCTGTATATGTTTGCATATTGCCAAAGGCAATCTGATCATTAACCTAAAATTGATAATAAAAGAGTTAGTAATCAAATACCTTTACAGTAAGTATCAAAAATTGAATCATATGGCTAGACATAATTTCTTAATAAACCCCATTAATAATAATCATGAATGATTTTGTTTATAATACATTTTATTTTACTATTACATTAAAACTTTCGTTTTCTTTCCTAATATTTAAAAATATACATTGAAAATCAAAACCGATCTTTTATGGAATATCTCGACTTCAAAACCTTTTTTGAAAAAAATAATAAATCAAGTAAAAAATCGTTTATAATTATGATTCTTCTATTTTCTATATTTATTGACGTAGTATTTTTGCTATACAAGTGACAACATGAATGTAAGGCAATAAATAATTCTTGGTAGCTTGAGATAAGGTCAAAGTAAAACTAGGATTAACGCTAATAGTAAAATAAAATATATTTAGCTCTGTTTGACAGTACTAAAATATATTCATAATCAAAATCATTTATTTACAGAATGTACGAAAATTATAATAAAATATAAATTTAATCACAGCGATTTACACAGATAAGTTCCCACGCCCTCCATGAACTCCTTGTCGGTCATGGCAGGGAATCACCTCCGAATTGCCTCTGCAAATATAAAAAACAAAGTGTATTAAAAAAAATTAAGTTGTTTAGGTCTTTTACCCGTGAGGGGTTCCTAGTCCCCCATCGGGCGCCTCCCCAGGTGGCGGATAGGGGAATGCCTCCCAGATATGGGTGGTACCGGAGAAATGAAATATCCGGGGCGGACCAAAATTAGCACTCGCAGCGTCTGTCTCCAGAGAAGCGGCTGCAAACAGCGTCTGTTTCCCAGGTTAGGGACGGCTGAGAGGAAATCTTCCAACCCGTCTAGCCAGCGTGGAGGATAATGGCTATCACACCCCCTAAATTATGGCGAGTTTAAAACGAAATGGACAAGTACCCCAGGTGGGTAGGATGGAATACTCCAAATCCCACACCTTAAAAAAGGTCAGCCTCACGGATTCTGGGGGAGGCAAAAACTCGCGACCACCCAAGAAACCCAGTAGGACACATGAAACCAAACTATACGCTGCCACCTACAACATCAGATCAATGAGCTCTATTGAACGCTTTGAGGAATTAGAGGAAGAACTACAACACATCAAATGGGACATAGTAGGTCTGTGCGAGACAAGATTACCAGAGGAAAAATGTACCATTCTAAAATCAGGCCACCTACTATACCAAAACAATAGAGAAACCGACACACATATAGGAGGAACAGCAATAATGATAAATAAGAGAATCAAACACCTAGTCACCACAATGAGGGCCATATCACCTAAAGTCATATATGTAATATTGAAGATTTCAGAAAGATATAGTCTTCAAATAATTCAAATATACGCCCCCACAAGTAGCGCTGACGACGAGGAAATAGATCAACTATACGAGGACATCTCGCTGGCCCGAAGAACAGAAAAAACACACTTTACGCTATTAATGGGCGATTTCAACGCAAAAGTGGGAAAGCAGAACAGCGATAACATTCTATTCAGAGGAAATTTTGGACTTGGATCAGCAAATAATAGAGGAGAAACATTAATAAACTATCTCCAAAGTGAAAAAATGTATTGTATGAATACTTTCTTTCAAAAACCGGAACAAAGACGTTGGACCTGGAGAAGCCCCGATTCCAGAACAAAAAACGAAATCGATTACATAATAACGAACAAAAAACATATTATAGAGGACGTAGCAGTCCTAAACCAATTCAACACGGGAAGCGACCACAGGCTTATAAGGGCAACTATAGAAATAAATACCAAAGCCGAGAGAAACAAACTAATAAGACAAAAGAAATTTCCAACCTTAGAACAACTGAAGCAAAATGCTGATAAATACCAAGAGGAACTACATAAGAAATTATCAGAGACGAATTATTAACACTCGATATCAATAAACTGGAAGACAAAATACGAAATGCTGTGAAAACGGTAACCAAAAAGACATGCGCAACAGCAACAACAAAGCACAAAAATAACAAAAGAAACTCAAGATCTAATGATACAACGAAGGGAAATGAGCAGAAAATTACCAGAGTACTCAGAATTAAATAAGACAATTAAAAAGAATATAAGAAGAGATATACGAAGATATAATACAGAACAAATCAAATACGTAATAGAAAACAACAAAAACATGAAGGTTATAAAGTCAATATACACAAAGGGACGGATGAGAATACACCAACTTAAGAACGCAAACAACGACATCGAAACAGATAAAACAAAAATAACACAAATCATTGGGGACTTCTATAAGAACCACACAGTATAGACCTTGTAAACGTTATAAACATTGGTTCAGAAGAGCTTCCTGACATTACATCAGTGGAGATAAAATATGCTCTATCCCATATGAAAAACGGTCGTGCCCCTGGCGAAGATGGTATCACGGCAGAAATGCTAAAAATAGGTGGAGCGGTTACAATCGAGTCGATGGAGGTGCTTTTGAACAAATGTCTCTCGGAACGTAAAATCCCCGACACCTGGAAAAACGCACAGGTAGTGCTGTTATATAAAAAGGGCGATAAATTTAAAGTAGAGAATTACAGACCCATAAGTCTATTACCTCACCCGTATAAGCTGCTAACCAAAATCATGACCAACAGATTGACAAATAAATTTGACAATTATCAACCTCCAGAACAGGCAGGCTTTCGCAAAGGTTACAGCACAATAGAGCATATACAAACATTACGAACACTCATAGAAAAATGTACCGAGTACAATGTCCCACTTTACCTCACTTTTATCGATTACACAAAAGCGTTCGATTCGGTGGAACTCTGGGCCATTTTTAACGCAATGGATAATGCAAGAGTAGACTCGCGATACAAAAACCTGTTAAAATATATCTACGACCACGCAACGCTCCAGGTTAATATCACGGAAGAGCAACGGAACAGATAAAATACAAATAGAAAAAGGAGTAAGACAAGGAGATACTATTTCTCCGAAGTTATTTACTCTTGCATTAGAAGACGTATTTAAGAGATTGGATTGGCGAAACAAAGGCATAAATATTAACGGTCGATACCTAAGTCACCTCCGCTTCGCGGACGACATTGTACTCATCAGTAATAACGTAGCAGAACTACAAGACATGTTAGTAGAACTTCAAACTGCATCGATAGAAATAGGACTTGAAATGAATCTGGGAAAAACAAAAATCCTATCTCCCGAGGAAGCAAATGTCCTAGTAGGCGGAAACGCTATTGAAAATGTGAAAGAATACGTCTACTTAGGACATTTGATAAAGCTAGGGAAGGAAAATCAAACCGCCGAAATCGATAGACGAATACGCATGACCTGGGCAGCCACAGGAAAATTAGGAAACGTACTGAAGAACCACAACATTCCAATTAACTTAAAGAGGAAAGTTTTTAACGCCTGTATACTTCCTGTAATAACATACGGTATGGAGACAACCTCTCTAACTGTGAAGTACGCCAACAAACTCAGAATAACACAGACAGCCATCGAGAGAATTATGTTGGGGATAAACCTTAGGGACCACATAAAAAACGAAGAAGTTAGAAGGAGAACTAGAGTGGAAGATGTAATCACGACCATAGCTAATTCAAAATGGAAGTGGGCAGGACATGTCGCCAGGCAAGAAGACAATAGATGGACAAAACATGTAGTACTGTGGAGGCCAAGACTAAACAAACGTGGCGTCGGAAGACCAAAAAGGCGCTGGATAGATGATATAAGAGAAAAAGCGGGAAATAGATGGTGCCAACTAGCTCAAAACAGATCGGAGTGGAAAATACAAGGGGAGGCCTATGTTCAAGAGTGGACGATGAAGGGCTGCTAAAGAAGAAGAAGAAGAGGTCTTTTACTAATTAAATGATTTGATTTCGATATGAGCGACCACGTCGGCTTTTAGAAGACATCAAAGTTTTAGCACAGGATTTTTCATGAACATTTTAGAACTATTTTCATTGCTTAATATTGTAAAAGTTTTCAAAAAATATTAAGGAAAATGTGTACCTACTGAACTAATAGAACTTCTCATAAAAAATATACCTACCGCGCATGGCAAATTGTTAGAGTAACACTAATCTAACTTTATAATAAATAGTTGAAAAAAAAATCAGAAAATTATCTTTTAATGTTTAATAACTTAAGAACTAAAGGAAAGACACTGTCAACAGTTATATAAATTTTATTTAGGTTATTGGAATTTTCACAAATAAGGATACTTTTTTTTAATTGTCGTTGCCTCTTTAAGCGCCGGTCAAGATCTGCCTTGAAAAGAAAATATTATGTGAGCCATACAAAATTGTTAAACCTGCATTTAAATACATGTCTAGATATTGAGAACTGTAATACAGATTAAAGTATGCAATGGAAAATTGCCTGTATTGACTTATTTTTAAGGATATGGGGCACCGTGTGTTGGTAGCTCAGTTGCTAGAGCGCTCGCTTTCTAAGTTAAACGTCGAAACGGCTTGGGTTCGAAACCTAAGCAGTACTATACAGATTTATAAAAATCTTGTCTACAACCCACCATACACAATCTCCCAATCCGGCTTGCAACCGTGGAATCGTAATGCTAAAAAACTTCTCTGAAATTTTCGTCGTTCAGTTTCTACTTTAGCGCTGAGAAGAAACACGTGCCAGAGAAGAGGCCGATGTCCAGTAGTGGGACGAAAAGGCTGTCAATGATTTAAACATTAGCTTTGACGGGGTACGAACACTTCGTATAAACGCCTAGACATATATTGTGTACGTATTGGTGCTCAGAGGTATATCCAATATTTGATGCTATACACAATTTAAATAACCATTTCAGCGTCGTTCACAGTTATTGGCTAAGAAACATTTAACCAAACTTTATTCAAGGCTTTTACAGACATGTTAAAGAGCCAGTATTGGTTGAACTTTGAATCAAAATACGCGGACTATAAAATGTTCAGCCAAGAAACCAATACAAGTTAAATATTGGAACGATACAAGTTAGATGTTGTGTGCTACTTGGATAATTTGATGGAGCTAGTTGAATACACAATAACACTGGCATATGTTGAAAAATCAATTTTTTAGCGAATTATTTAAAATTGTACTAGTTCAATACACACGAATACGTATGAATACAAGATCTCAGTGAAAATATTATAAAACCTTCCGACATTTATGTATCTACAATTCAAGCTGCTCTAGAATACACTTGAATTTGTTTTTCATGAAATACTAATTGGTTTACCTCATCATTTTGCTGTACAAACAATTTTAATTAATATTGTACTTTATAAACAATTAAAGCATCCTATACTTGTAATTATAACAACAAAAATATAGCATGAAATTTTATAAAATCCTATTATTAAAATAATTTACAAGGACAAGAACTGATCTTAACTGAGCTTGGTTTATAATAACCTCAATTGTATATTTTGTTTAATCGGTAACAAAGATTTAAAGCACAAAACCGGAAAATTACAAATTGCTTTTATAATTATCATTGCAAGAAATCAACTCAAGCATCCGTTAATTATCGTTCAGGCAAAATATAAGTTCACTTACTCGGCTATTTGTTATAAGACAGATTTATGAAGACATACTTTCATAATTTATTTTTAAACACAGAGATGATGGCTTAAGTCGCAGACACATAAATTATGTGCAAATGTACTAGCAATGGCCGGTAACCGCTAATTCTTGGGGTAATATGCAACATTATCTGTCTGACTGTCTGTTGAGTACATTGTAAGATTGTAAGATTTATTGCTTTTGTTTTTGTAATTCGTTTTGAAGAAATTTATACTTTGTGTAAATATCGTTAATACTGTTATTAATGCATTTAATACCCATCGCCCATTAGGGAAAAATATTGCATGCATTCATAAAACTTAACTTTATGCGGGAAATACTTTAGGAAATTTATCTTGTTTCAGACATGATTCAGAAGATTAAACAAAACATATGTACAAAACACAGTTTTTGAAATGCCGAGTTTGATTATTGATATTACAATTTAAATATTTTGAATTTGTAATCTAGTATGTTAAGACGGTAATTTATAATATTTCAGTATTAAAATACAGAGAGATCAAAAAAGAACTTGATTACAGCAAGCCATGACTTTTTTTTCGTAGGTCGTAGATCAAAAATATCCTATCAACTGTCATGAATACGAACAAAAAAAAATCATGGCTTGCTGTAATCAAGTTCTTTTTTGATCTCTCTGTATATCCAATCATAAATTCTTGCTACTAATATCCAAATAACATAGCTTCCAGCTATTATTATCACGAAGTATACTCAGGTTTATAATACAATAATTACTAAATTTCTTTTTAAATAAAGCAGTAAGTTATATGTATTTCTGTTTTCCGCGCGATAATGGCACATAGCAAATCCAAGTTAAGCATTATGATTTTCCATATTATTAAGAAGCAAGGATGCAATTTTTCTTCTGACTAAATCGTGACGTATGTCAAACGATTTTTTTAGCTATCGGCCCCAAAAACCGGAACGTATAAAAACATGACTTAATGAGACATAAAATATAAGAAATACTAAAGCCAGAAGATTGTTATTCAAAATTTTAAAATATAACATTCCTAAATAGACCAAAACAACTTGGCTGTGGGATGAGAAAAATATTATTTTCGAAGACAGTAAATGTGAAAATGACAAATCTGTTCTAACTGAAACAGCCTCTGCCTATTTTGATATATATAATATATACAGGGTGTCTCAGAAAGAATGGGCCACCGTTTAGTCATAGATTCTTTAGGTAAAAATAAACCGATTAAACCAAATACACCATAGGCAGAAAGTCCTTCCTTAAGAAGTTATAGGGCCTTAAAGTTCAATTTTTTATTTTTTCGTTTTATTGTAATTTCCACAAATTTAAAGATATTTCTTTGAAATTTGCTATACCTACTTATAATTATGTGCTACAGTAGCAGAATTATTTTCATTAACCAGACTTGACCGTAAGAGGCACTTAACCTACCACTGAAATTTTATATTAGCTCTAACTTTGTTATTAGTAGAATATTTTAAAATTTTATGTTATTTTCTGAAAGAGAATTAAAAATTACAAAAATAAGGTACTCTTAGTTCATACGCGTAAATGCAACCGTTTGCCTTAAAATGCTTGTCCCAAGTTTTGGGCTGTAGTTATGACATGCAATTATCAGGTAGCCATGATCACAAAAACAATGGATAGTGCTTGTGACCTACAGTAAAGAACAATGCTAAGTCAATTAAATTAAATTAAATACTTTGGTGTTATAGAAATAGTATTTTTAGTGTTTACGAAAATTCCTCCACATTCGTTATGTCGACGCATTATCGTAAACAAAACAGAAATTAAAATTACTATTTCTATAACACCAAAGTATTTAATTGACTTAGCATTGTTCTTTACTGTAGGTCACAAGCACTACCCATTGTTTTTGTGATCATGGCTACCTGATAATTGCATGTCATAACTACAGCCCAAAACTTGGGACAAGCATTTTAAGGCAAACGGTTGCATTTACGCGTATAAACTAAGAGTACCTTATTTTTGTAATTTTTAATTCTCTTTCAGAAAATATCATAAAATTGTAAAATATTCTACTAATAACAAAGTTAGAGCTAACATAAGATTTCAGTGGTAGGTTAAGTGCCTCTTACGGTCAAGTCTGGCTAATGAAAATAATTCTGCGACTGTAGTACATAATTATAAGTAGGTATAGCAAATTTCAAAGAAATATCTTTAAATTTGTGGAAATTACTATAAAAAGAAAAAATAAAAAATTGAATTTTAAGGCCCTATAACTTCTTAAGGAAGGACTTTCTGCCTAAGGTATATTAGGTTTAATTGGTTTATTTTTACCTAAAGAATCTATAACTAAACGGTGGCCCATTCTTTCTGAGACACCCTGTATAGTTTACCGTTAGGTGTTAAGGTAAGTACAAATTAAATACAATTCAAATTTCAATTTTAATACAAATCATGGTATTTTAAAATTAACTTTTTATTCTCATGACCCATTCTTTCTTGTTCTTTGCCAATCTTTTCCCTTCGATCCATCTCAGTCCTTTTTGCCTTAAATTTTTTATTAATTCCTTGTCCCACGTTTTCCTTGGCCTGCGTCTTGCTATTTTCTTCTGCGATCTTGCTTTCCATATTCTTTTAGTTGCTCTTTCCTACCCCATCCGTATTATGTGGCCAAACCATCTTAGTTGTTGACGTTTGATACTTTTCACGATAGGCTCTACTTCTAATTCTTCTCTTCCTGCTTCATTTCTGATTCTGTCTCTTTTCGTAATCCCTTTCATGCCCCGTAAGTATCTCATTTCCATGACCTATATTTTACTCTCAATTCGTTTAGATAGGACCCAGCTTTCGCTTCCATATGTTAGTATTGTAGTATTTTCCTTACGAATGAGTTACTTAGGGAATGGTATACCTTGGCCGAACTTTCTGTTCTATCATTTATTTCGGCATCAATTCTTCTGTAGCTTCACTCCCAAATATTTAAACGTTTTCACTTGTTCACTATCTCTATCGTTCAACTTTATTGATACGTCTACCATAAGTCCTCGTTTCCTATCACCATCACCTCCTTCTCAACATCTATTTTTAAATTACTAGTAAGTAGGGCGTTATGCCATATTTCTAGGTTGTATTGCAAATCTTGTTTGTACTTTGCGTAGATTACTAAGTCGTGTGCTTGCAGCTATTTCGACTATTTCCATGTTCTTATATCCCACCTTTAGCTACTTTACTAAGGTGAATAACGTTGAGCTAAGGACCCCCCCCCCCGTTGTCGTAAACCCTCTTTTGTTATAAACTCTTCCGATTTTAAGTTCCTTGTTCTCCCATAATTCTTGGTATTTTCGTAAAGACTCTTTATACATTTCGGCGTTTTTCCATTTAAACTTCTGCTTTTTAAACAACTCCACACTATTTTTCTTGGGACGCTGTCGAAGGCTTTTTCTAGGTCGATGATTGCTCTATATATTTTACCTGAGGTATAGTTTTCTATTAGTTGTTTTAGTGAATAGTGAATATATGGTCTTGCACTTCTCTGCCTTTCCCAAATCCACACTGTGGGTCCTCTAATTTGGTTTCCATTTCTTTCGTTAGTCTCATTACCAATATACTTTCGTATAACTTTACTATTATACATAACATAGTAATTCCTCTATAATTTGCGCAATCCCTTATGTCCCCTTTTGTATATAATGGTAGCAGTATTCCTATCTCCCATTCCTTAGGAATCGTTTCTCCTTACCATGCTTGGTTGAACAAGTTTGTTGTCATTTCCAGACCCTTACTGCCTAAATTCTTAACAATTTCTTTTTAAGAAGTACTACAGGATTCAATTTTTCCTTTGCAGTAAGTCCCGACGTATGTGATATGATTTATTTAAGCTACCAGCCCCAATAACTGAAAATAACTTGGCTTTGGGATGAGCAAAATATTATTTTCGAAGGCAGTAAATGTACCTAGTGAAAATTACAAATCTGCTCTAACTGAAACAGCCTCTGCCTATTTACGGTGGTATATTTGTATCAACGTTCCGCGTTCCCCCAAGACAGCAATAGTATTATAATTATAAAAATGAGTACCCAGTCGAGTAATGGAGGCAAATGTAGCCTTTGTACCATTGCCCAGAAACTACCTTGAGTAATTTTGAGGTGTATATGCAGAGCTAGAAGTTGTTAGGCCATGAGGGAAGCAAATGAGTCACATACAGTGATAAACCTTGTGGTGAAAAGTGAGCCTTTCGTCTTATGTAACTGGGTACGGAGGAGGAGGGAAAGGAAAAACAATAAGATGGCTTTTTTTAAATTTATAATAAGTTTGAGGAAGCGAGAGAGTTGGATATGATGGTGTTGAATATATAATAGGGAGTGAGAAGTGGGAATCAGGTGTTGGGGGGCTGGAGGCAGAAGGACTTCAATAGTTATTTAATATTAGGTGCTAGTAAGTACAAATCATGCAATAACTTTTCTGTCCTTTTGAGAGGAGGTGTCGGTTTTGGAATGTTTTTGGTTTTATGGCAACCTCTTTCATTCGATTGCGTTATCGCAAGACGTCGTCGCGTAGCTGATCCACAGAACAACATAACCATATATTTTGATCCGGTTTTGACAGACACGTCAGTGATATGGTCTGTTATGGATCAAGCATGTCGAGTTCTTTCATCGGTTTTTTGAACCTCAACAACTCTCATTTATCAAATGACTATTTTAGGAACTATCATTTATCAGGAGAAATTACTGAACCCGGAGCGTTTTATCAAACGGCGTAAACCGGAGCCGGCAACGCAAATGAGTTACTTCACCACCGTTCGCTAAGACGAAACTTCAAACTTCAAACCTTTTATTGCATTTTTTCGCAAAAGCCAATCCGCCTCGATTCGTCCATTTAATGCATAGTTATAAGCCTTTACAGGCGAAAATTACACCATATCACTTCTGACTTGTTCGTGAACATAAGCGTGCCGCTTTCCTTATGACGTATTGTCTCATGCCTCTTACGAACTCGTATAAAAATTTTAATTTCTCACTTATATAAACTTTATCTCTCTGTCCACAAACCTTTCTTCCCGGGGAGGTGTATAACCCAGGTGCAATTCAAGCCTTTCGAAACTGTATATTGTTACGTTTTGGTCCTCTGTCGTGTCCAATGCCACTTTTCTACATGGGACGACGCTAGGCGCAAAAAGAAGAAAATTTGTTTAAATCCCCTGTGGCTCTCATGAAAACCGTCACCGTCAAGCTTACACTTGTGAACCACATACCTCTCGGAGCCGCCTCTGCCAAAATCAATTGTTAATCGTAGAATTGCTTACAGCAATTGTAGTTTAGTGGCGATTATTGCGGAACATGTGACATAATTTCTGTTTTCGGTTTTAAGGCCTACCTAGAACAAGTTTACAATTTAACTTTACCCAAAACTGAACGACTGTTGTTTGATTAATTGAGTATTGATCTTGTAGTTTTAAAAAAGTTGCAGTTCTGAGAGACTATAGCTCCATAAATATCTTAAAAACTTTTTCGCATCAAGTTATCATTGAGAAATATATTTTGGAAGATATGAAAAGCAACCAAAACGTGCCATCGTTCCGGTTGTTAGGAGCTATTAAATAATTTAAAGTTTAAATTAAATTAACGGTTTCTGCCTAAATTCCTGGGCGACCTCAGGAACAAGTTACGTTATTAATCAGTTTGTGTCCCATTCAGACCTCTGTCACGTCATATAATTTAATCAAAATACGTGGATCTATTTCTTAGAATTATCATTTAAAACTTTTGTATACCCACCATTTGTACAATTGATCTATTTCTTTTAATTTTTTTAACACACTGTGATTCTAATAGTTAAGATCTATAAAATAACCCATACTTTATATTTCAACTCAGTTAATAGTCGTTGAGTAAATGTGCTTCAAAGTTGGGAAAACATGATCCACTTCCAGGTGCAGGCATTCAAAAACTTATTATTTAGATGCATTTTTTATTAATCTGTAGATTTCGGATTGGGAGTAGGTTGAAAACGTGAAACCAACTTTTGCCTTTTTTTTAAGAACGACTTTTATGTTTATTCAGCGTCTGAAAGCGAATATTTGCATTATAATCTTAACTTCATGTTTCATGTAGTCTATTATTACCCTATGCTTACGACATGAGAAAATAAAAACAGGCCGCATACTAGGGTACGAATAGTTTGTAGTTGTCGCAATATCTTGTTACACAACAGCATTTCCTCCAATAGGGGATTTTAGTTATATTTAGTCTTTATGTCACTTTCTTTTTGGTACTCAGGTTTCAGACCCGTCGGTGACACAACTTTCAATCACTCTACACCACACAATCGGATGTAGTTGATTTGTTATCACATTTCTTCGGTTATTGTAGCCTATTGATCGATTCCACCAATAACTCTTCTTTCTGTACTTTATCCTTAGCATCCTATCACTACGTTCTTAATATTACCTAATCTGAATTCGCATGTTCATTCGCATTTTTCCTTAAAATTTCTTGTTGTATAACTTATGTCGTCCTCTGCTGCTACTAGATCCCTACGAACCTTCATTGCCAAGGCTAACAGAAATTATCGTAGCTTGGGATCCTCGTAAATTATTTCATTTAGTTTAGTTTATTAGAAAGCTCTTATTTGGATCCTATCGTTTTACCTCATAGGTCAGAATTGAACATCTTTTACCCCATAGTGTATAACAAGAAGTGGAGAATATATTTGGAAACCACCGTTTGGGCACCACCATTTTGGCGCGGTCGTTTGGGCACTGCCGTTATGGCGCCCTTCGTTTTGGCGCTGGGGCACTCGGCTACCGTTCTCATTGTATTATTATTAGAATCTCCCCGGCTTGGAACCAATCCTAAGATATTTATTTAAGGTGGAAAAGGTGAAAATAGTAACGCCCTTGGGATAGAAGTACACTTTAATACATGTTAAACATGAAACGGCTTTCACTGCGAAGTAATTTTCAACCGCTTACGAAAGAAAACCAGTGTCAAATCGACCGCACCCAAATGTCACATACCGTAACAAGAAGAATACTTTAATAATTAATAAAAGAAAAAAGAAAGGGTAGATATGCAAATATGTTTGAAATTGTACAACTTTTAATTGCTGCAATGTCAAAATATAAATTTGAGTTTGTTGATTGTTACGGAATCGAGCCTTTTCGACGACACGTAACCAGATAGATGGAAAAAGGCCTACAGCTTAGCTCAGAGGAGTAGGGGGAGTTCGTGAAAATCGCTTATGGGAGAAACACTTTAGTTGTGTACAGGGCGAGTCAAAATAAGTGGGCGCCACCTTCCAAATCCAGCTGATTGTAGGTCCTCGTGGAAGGCCGAGAAGCCAACAGCTTAAGGGAATGGAACCTACCTTTATTGTGCCTCCTCCTATATATTTAAAGCCTGCAAAATTCTTACACAAACAAGTACAAAAGACACAATAAGAGGCAGTAAACTTTTAACACACATATAATTAAACAGTTAAACATAACAATACAAGAAAATGACAAGTGATAACGCTATAAGTTTGGATTACATATTTTTAATTTTTTTGAACGTTCAGAAAAAAACTCGCCGCCACTGGTGCAACGAGATTTACGTTTTTCATACAGCTACGTACACCAGGGCCGCTGAAGTTCACAAGAATAAAACGGAATAGAATTCGATAGTTTTATAATTAACAACTAAAACCGCTTATGGCGACTGAAGGTCGTCTTTTTATTTACATGAAAGCTAAATTTGAAATTTGCTAGGTAAGTCGAGCAAAAAAAAGGTTTCCTTATCACTACACAAAATCTGGATTTTTACCTTGAACCATTTTCGGGCGATTTCCAGATGCAGGAAAATGCGTTGAACGACAGGTTGTTAGTCGCTGAACGATGGTAGCAGCAACAGGACAGGCGCTGGGCTTCGAAATTCATCCGTCGAACGGCGATCGGCCAATTCACAAAGAATTGCCTTTTGTTTGGGTTTAAAATCCTAGCGTACTTCTATAATATCCGACAATTGTCGATGTGTTGTTTTCACCCCCATGGTAAAACAACGAAACGAAAATTACACCAGGTATACCCGTAGAAAACCCAAGCCGACACTTGCAGCACTCGATATATTTACGGCCCTCCCCTGAAGATGTAGTTTTGGGAAGGTCCGGAGCCAAGAAAGGTGGAAGATTGACTGCTTGAAAAACGCAACGGGAATCTGCACCTTCCCCCCAAAAAGATTGCATCATATTTCGAAATGTTATGTAAAAGTTCTAGAATAAGGGACACCTGAGTTCCGGGAAGCGTCCGAGGTCAAGCGCGGAAAAAACAATACTCGGCAATTTCGACACCAAAAAAAGCTGTCAACATAACTCAAACTTAGAAAGACAGAACAACGTAGCGAAACGGTAACCCAAAATAAGACTGCAATTAAAATAACGTTATTAATTCTTACGAAGCGGCAACAAATTACGGAATTAATTCATATAAAGCGGCAAATTTTAAACGAATATAACATGATTATTGAACAACACTCTCCTTGTTTCATTATTTTTAACCTCTTTCGCTCTCTCTCTCTCTCTCTCTCTCTCTCTCTATATATATATATATATATATATATATATACATATACAATCGGTATTTATTACTTTGAAAACTTACATATTAAATATTCTGGTTATTAGTTTCAAAGTTTCTTGCCGTTCTTATGCTTATTCGTTTCTGATCACTGTCGTTACTCATCTTTATTATCTTCTGCATGATAAATTGGGGTGCTTGTTTTTACAATCCGTTTCTATAAGTTGCTCAGCCGTGAAATGCATCTTCTACTTGAACTTCTTCTGCGAAGTTTAAAAATGCAAGTTTTCCTTCGAGGGTGTAAAATCCATATTTACTGATAGAATTAATAGAAAATTTGTTGATATACAGTATTTTAGTACACGCTTTACATGTACACATCAACTAAAGATAAAATTCTGTTTTCGGAAACATATTCCAATATTGTAAAAATATTTCGACGTAAAGATATATAAAAATTACGTATAGTAAAAGGTAAAGCAACTAAAATTTGTTCTGCTGCTTGAAATTACGGCAACCACTGGATGTTATTCTTAATTAAAATTAACATATACATCCTGTGAAATTGCATAAAATGTACATGCACACCGGTAATATTCTATGTAGTAAAACAGGAATGTAATTTAATCTCAAGATTGTGTAACAATAAAATTGTTAATGGAAAATAATTTAACAAAACATTTTGTTTTTCGACAGTAAGCCTCCTGCTATTTGGTTCAAGATACAAACACTAGAAGTAAGTGTTTGATTTGAATGGCTTATTTCTATCTGTATGTCCACTCAGTACTGTAGCTGCTTGTACCGCTGGTTCTTCTTCGGCATTTTTAGTAGCAGTACGCATACGTACGGTTTTTCTTTCGTTTGCTAACTATGTCGCTGCTGCTATGTTGATATACTATCGGGTGCAATCACTATGTTCACTAAAGAAGAGACAAAACAAAAAGTATGATGTGGACATTTTGAAAATATTGAAGGAAGCCACGTGGTACGCACAACATGCCTTGATGTCATTGTTAAAAAATACTTTCTATAAAAATGTTCATAACGACACGTTTTTAGTTTGTCAATTTAAAAACGTTTTACTTTAGTGTAATTAATAGGAGTAATGAATAATCCAAACGTATTTCTTTTCCATTTTCAAAATGCTCAATCATTAATTGATTTTTTTTTTTTTATTTTTCTAAAAAAGAATCGTGGAGTTGCCAAAGGCAACTCCAAGATTCCCACCCCGCCCAGCTTATCCCGGCTCAGCACATTTCGTGCTATTCACAGGTCTAACATGCCCCACCCTTGAAAAACCCCCATGCCCCAGACACCACAAACACCCTGGGAAAGTGCAGTGCTCAGGATTCGAACCGGAGCGACTTTGGTAGAATAACTCCGAAGCCAAGCGCTGAGGCCATTACTCTACCGCGGTCCCCTCATTAATTGATTAAAATTGTAAGTATTTAAATTTTTTTTACTGAAAGATTTACTAGCGTGCACAACCTATTTTCGTTGTAATCTGATGGCAATGTTTTGCCAAACGGAGAATTATTTCTATATTCTTATTGCTTAATTTCAAGTTTCAACCAACGTTAATCCCAAGGACGGAGCTCAAACAGCATTTTACCCATACTCCTAATACGAGAATTCTCTGTCATCATGAAAATTTTTGATATTGAGATAAAAAAGTGGTTTATACAAAGGGTCTGTTTGCATGTGTGCGTAAATATATTTGCGTATGGGTTTGTGTCACTTAGAAACTACTAGAGTGATCCTCATAAAATCTGGCATGCTGAAGTATAACGAAAACGCAGTACATAAAATTTGATTTTGAGTCTTTCTGAAACAGGAAAAGAAAATTATTTTCTGCCAAGGATTTATAAAATGGAAATATAGGATTTCACGGGATGCATGAATTCAAACAAAATAATTCTTTCTGAAATGCCTAGCTTCTAAACCAAATGTCGAAATATGCCGCCTCTAGTACCTTTCCTGCGGCCCACGTAGCACCGTCAATAAACTATTTTTCATGTCTAATATGTCATAAAAAACCTTATCGACCCGTTGCTGCGGTGGATTTTACCATTCCAATATATCAATTTGTAGTGATTCTCAAAAAAATCATTTTCATGACCGCACAAGCCGTCACTGCCAGCCGAAGTTTCATAATTTACCTTTACCTGATTTATGGTTTCCTTATTAGTCCACCCTACATTATTTTTTATCGTTCTTTATTTTAATATCTAATTATTTAAGCAAAACATTATGAAATTGAGTATCATATAACTAACCAGGATACAGATATGTATATGTGGAGTCCTGAACAGCATTCGAACTGCATCTATGGAAGCCCTTCTGAGACTAATCCCTTTAGATATATATATATATATATATATTATTATATATATATATATATATAAACCCGGAAGGAGAGTATTTGGTCGTAGAAATATGAAGTTAAAGATGTTGGTTGTTGGGGTAATCGACCAAGGGCAAGAAAAGCAAAGGGTGGTTTAATTTCTTGCCTTGGTCGATTACCCCAAAACCATACATCTTTAACTGTTATATATATATATATATATATATATATATACATATGTATATCTTTAAGAACGGAAGTTTATAACTTATCGGTTTAGTGATTAACTTTACTAATATAGCGAGTGATCTGGATAGAGTATGACATAAAGATAGGTCATAAAAATTATGAAAGTTTGCATTGGCTTATTTAGCTACGCGTTAATTGTCTTTCGGAATTAATTTCGAGCAAATCAATGTTTGTCAGAGCTTCCCTTTATGACAATCGTTATTGATAACCTGATATACAGCTAGCACGTTTGCTTTACAGCCGGTTGTTAAGCTTGAAATCGTACTGCTAATTAATTGTCGTAAAACTTGTGAATTTTTGTATTCTCAGGTATTCTTGACATGTTTATGACTCTTCTAACAATTTTATAGCGGCTACATATTTTTATTGCCAATGCGGCTGTTTAGTGGTTGTAAAACACCTGTAAAATTTAATTTATTTTGGTCCTACATTACATTCACATAAATTATGGTACGAGTAACATTAAACCATTGAACACTAATTTCACGCCTTGTTACATAAAAAGATGAGGTCGCAAGGCACGCAAAATTGGATATTTCGATTTAGAAGATCGACTTCTTGAACATAATGAAACGGTATAAATACTTTAAAGCAGTAGTAACTAACAAAACGTTCCAATAATATTCTTCTCTTCATGTACATGTTAAAGAATTTAATTAAAATATCCCTTAAATCAATCATTTATGAATTCGTTTGGAATTTGTGAAATGATCTTGATTTTCATATATGGTGATCGTAGGTGTAACACATATAAAATTGAATCCTACGTGTCACTAAATAGCATGATAAATAGTATATTAAAGAACTAGTTTCATAAGGCCTTCTCTTAACGCACGAGTTCAAGTTTGAAAAACGAGACGCGAAGCGTCGAGTTTTTCAACGGACGAGTGCGACAAGTGGTCTTATGAAACGTGTTCTTTATACTATTTTTTCTATTGAGGAGGTTTAAGAGTATTTTAAATAAATTTATGTAAAAAATTTTACGTTAAATCGATTACTAGGGAGTTTTTATAAACACTTATGGCAGCACTGACAGGTGGCTGAAACTGACATTTCAAACTTTCAAATTCAAATCGAACTACCAACATCGTAAAAAAAACAAACTAAAAACAGTACGATTATAGGCCTCCTTAACGTACTGTTTTTAAGCTAAAACAGTGCGCTTAGAACGGCTTTATAAAACCGAAATAGAAAAATTAATGTTACGAAATTGCCATTATTATAACCAAACAATATTCTACTATTCCTTACTTGGAAACGTTCAGGTTTGTATACACTTCTCTAATACTCACATCAGAGGTAACAGAAGCATTCACAAAGATTTAATGTTATTAAATGTTACATTAATTTTGGTTGCCTAGTTAGGCATAAGACGTTTTGAAATCTCTATTATAAATTTAATACTACGGCTTTTACTGCAGGGATCTGTCCTTTAACGTGAAAATTTTATAGGCAGTATGTTAAAAACATATCCCTATCCACTTAAGCATATGTTGAAGATTTGAAATGTTACAACAAAATATTGTACGTAGAGGATTAACATTAACCTTCAGCGGACTGGCCGGGGTCGATCTGGACCCCAGACCATTATTTTTTTGAATAACTTTCCTAATTTTAAATTTAGAATATTGGGCGGTCATCTATCTTTGCTTTGGGGTTTCCTCTATCTGTTTATTATATTATTTCGGATATGACGATTTTTTTACAATTTTTTAAGCCTGGGGTCTGTTTAGACAGAGTATTAAAATTGGTCTTAATTATTTCTAATCAAGTAAATGATTTCCCAGTATTGTCTGTAATTCCCTGTTCTTTGTGCTTCTAAGCATACAGCATACAGACCTTTCACATGAGTCTGGGATTCCCCATACTATGAATGTGCACCTGCATTTGCAACATTCACTTAGTGCGGTTGAAGATGGGTACCGTGCCACGATTTCAAGATAGTAACTAAGCGCCTTACAGATGAAGAACTGTTGTATTTACTTGAGAATGATGATCCAGATGTTGAAATTAATTATAAAGTAGAAGCGGCCGCAAGTGATATAGAAGAAGAAGATGTCATAACAGAAGAAGATGAAGAGGATGACGCAATTATTGCTGATCAGGAGACGCAAGCCGTATTTGAAGCCGTTGCAGAATCCAGCAGTTACGTCGAAGTTTTCCAAAATATGTGGCAAAAGATGGAACCGAATGGTTCAAGATACCAATAAACACACGAGCTACATTACCAAAAGCCAATATTAAAAAAACCGTACATGGACTTACAACTTGTAGCTCAGGTATTTCCAGCATGCAAGATGCTTTTCTTCTATTTTTCAATCCTGACACCGTTGATATAATCGTAACTGAGACGAATAGACAAGCCAAAGCTTGACTTAACTGAAATGCCTAAAATTCGAACAATACTAGAAATTATAAGCCCTGTTGAAGCTACCGAAACAAATCTTACATTGGACTTCTTCTCACATTAGCAGCTCTGCATTGTTCTAAAGAAGCTATAGATACGTTTAGGTGTCAGGATATATGTGAAATTTTTGTTACAAAGTGTAAGCAGTCTTTGAACCAAAGTGCTCATCTATGTGTAGCCGAACAACCTGTACTTGTACTTGTAAGCAAACCCGAAGAGTACGGTATAAAGATATGGACCCTTTCTGACTGCGGCAATATCTATACATCAAACATGCAGGTTTACTTGGGTAAGTTTTGTATAGACTAAGCTAAAATTTATTTTTTCGTATTATATATATATATATATATATATATATATATATATATATTTCCACTTCAGGAAAACAAGGAAATGCGCCAGAAAAAAATCTGGGCCTAATGGTGGTGCTAGGTATGGTACAGCATTTGCCTCAAGGCTGTGCTATAACTAAAACGAACATGGCCCTGTGCGACATGCTGCATAAAAATAAGGCATTTATTCCTAAGGAACTACTGCGAGCAATATATAAAAAGCTAGCCACATGCCACTTTACCGTGGTTTTGTCATTGTGTTCAATTGCATAATAAAGCCATAAAATGAACAATACAATTCAAAATCTCGCGAAGTACGCAGTATAATTTGCATTTTTAATGCAAAAAGCGAACACTCTGCCAAAATTTAGCGTCACATATACGAGGTTTATGGTGTAGCAACCAAAGATCGCTGAACAATCGCGCACGATAAAGAACGAAGTGGGAGACCTTCTGTTTTCAACGACGATATTGTGAAAAAATGAACAGGAAAATTCGGGAAGATCGGAGTTTGACGATTTAATTAATGGCCGCAACTTGTCCTCATATAATATAACTTACGGTACTATATGAAATTTTTAGGTGTAGGTGCACAAGATGTTGACAGATGTTCACGAAAACCAATGAATGACCTCTGCATTGACCTTCCTGCATCGCTACAAAACTGGTGGCGATGAGTACGTGAATCACATGCTGATGGGCGACAAGAGATGGATTGTGTACACAAACTTTAAAATTAAACAACAATCAATGCAGTGGAAGCATCCGAGTTCCTCCAAGGCCAAAAAGTAAACGTTCGAGAATCGAAAGCTTATGGGTATAGTGTTTGGCATAGAAAATTCGTCTTGTTGTTTGATTTTCTAGAATGTGGTTGGAGAATTAATGCAGATGTATGTGATAAAACCTCAATAAAGTTGAAAAGAGCTAATTGGAACAAAAAGTGAAGATTTCTGACCTTCGAAGTCGTATTGTGCAACTCATTGAGCTATTCATTTGGGAAATTTTAACCATCCCCCATACAGCCCTGAATTATCACCTTTTCCTCCATCTTATGAATTTGTTCTCTACAAGCGGGTGTTTCTCTATGTCGACAAACTCAAAAGGATAGTACAAAATTGGTTCTATGGTTCTTCTATGATGACGGTATACAAAAAATTGTATCACGATGTAATAAGTGTTTAAATTCGCATAGTGACTAACTACAAAAATAGTTTAGGACAGTAGGTATTTAAGATTTAAGTAAAATATTTTTCTTTAAACCATACATTTCCATTTTCCGGCCGACTGGCCCTTAAGTTCTGAGTAAACAATTGTGCAGGCAGCACATTAGATATAAATATTCCTTCTTTTAGTATTTAGGGAGGCAACGCAAACTTTTCTTAGCATATATTACATTATACTTAGTAAAGATATCTAGATTTAGCAGAAAATTAGTATCGTAATTTAACCATAGAACGTAGTGTTAGAAAATTATTGGTTGTTTGATAAATAATTATCTTTGTGTCAGGAGGTGACATGATTAATTTTTTATTACGTTACATCCTCTCCTAATATTTTTGTTATTACTAAAACCAGCTGAAAGCATTGTTGTCAGATGAACTAGGTGTTGAAGTATTTGATTGATGTTATTGGTGTCAAATCATGAGAATAACGCTCGAAACAGTGCGTGTTGTCATGAATTATAACATCAGTTTACACCGTATAAATGACACTTGTACAGACTACAAAGCCATTTTTACACGCGGAAATGTGTCACATTTTCAAACCGCCCGAGGGGCAAATTAATCGTGAATGGGCTGTACATGTTGGTAGATTGTGACTACAAGTCAAGCCGTTGTTGCTACACATGTCAATTCAAGTAATTGTGGGTTTCCACTTATACTAGTAGGAACTTCGAAAACAATGTTGTTGAAATTACATTTTCTTTTGCTTAATTAAATACAGCACAATAAAAAAGAATTTTACTCCAGTTAACAACAAATCCTTATAAGGATTCAATGGCAATTTATTACGAATTGCAAACATACATAATAGCGTAGAGAATTTGTACACTTACGTACACCAGCTGTAATTCTTTATTTTCATGCTTAGTTTGTTATGATAAAACCTTAAATTAAATAACGAAGTAAAAATATAATAAAAAACGGCGTAGGATAGCTAGAAAAAAGCATTCGTTTTTATGTGCAAGAGCAAGGGCGTATCAGGCGGGCGCAGCTCCTCTGCCGTCCAATTGGGAAAAAATTTAAGATAAAACAGAAAAAATATAAATAGGAAATTTCTGAAAAATTGATTAATAGGTGGCTTGTTGGTATGTCAACATTTTGAAGGAATTCATTTACAAGACATAAAAACTGCAACCTTTCTCGGTCATTCATACTACCGTTCCCCCCCTCCGGAACCGCTTTCGCATTACTTCAGGAGGGTGCGGGCGTCCCTTACATACTAAACATTCATGCAACATGCACCCTAAACTTAACTAAGCAAATGCAGTCGCCCCAGTCGGGATTCGATCGCCCCAACGGAGCGACTGCATTTACTGTGACCTCGAGTGGCCAATGCGTTCTCGCACTAGACCACCG
>JABXWE010004314.1:0-35856 GCA_014611495.1 Limonius californicus
TTATATAAAAACAGGTACATAAATCAAATTTACATTTATGTCCTTATATCTTGGAACTTCAAAAACGTACTCTGGCTACGCGTGGAAGCCAGATGTCCGCAAGCAACCCTTACCCGTGGTACTTAAAAGCGGCCTGAGACAAAGGGCCGTCAATGACACAGTTTATAGCCATTATGTCAGACCTTCCGTAATTTTAAACATTCCTAGAAACTGACATGCAAATATTGGGACACATGCCGCCAACACTTACTTTTGGGTCAAATATATAGCCCACCAAAAGTTTACTATCATTAGTTTACTGTTTCTTCTACTGTTTACGGTTTTCGAAACTTATTCTGAGGTTTTTAAAATGGGGCGAAAAGCGTTGTTTCTATCTAAGTGTCCACGGTTGAGTACATACAGATGCAGTAAAAAACAAAAACTGAGAAAAATGCGTGCTGCAAAAGTAAATTTAGAAAAAAGTGTTGTGATCGATATAGTGCCCTCCACTTCCGCTCAGCAGCATTTGGATCGTGGAATAGTCTCTCAAGACAATGTAGGAAAAGAAATTTTAGCGTCGTGTTCTTCATATCAAGTCGGGTGTGATGTTGATTTTAATAATGAGGTCCAAGAGTTTTTTCGGAAACCTGAGAGTGACGGCGATTGTTGTCAAGACGCTACGGTGCCTGAAAACGCAAAGGATTGCGACCTCAGCAACGAAATGACTGAATCATTGCCGAAATTACAAACTGAGGTACAGAACATAGAAAAAGATCATCAGTTTAATAACATTACCGGACGTCGAATTGTGGATATTGGATACTTGTTTAGTGCTTTAAAATCATTAAAACATAGAGGTTTTCGGTGTTCTTTCTTCGATATGGACGTTATTAGTGAAACTCGTAAAGGATTTATGTCTGTGTTTACTATTAAGTGCTCTATGTGCAACAAAAAGGAAACAATTTCAACTGAAAATCCTGAAACTTTGGGAATGTGCATTAATTCATGTGCAGTTTCCGCTGTTGTATCCATAGGCGCTGGATATGCGCAATTACATGAATTGTCAGCAGCATTGAATATCCCGGCCCCATCAAGTGCAACGTATGCTGTATATCACGATAAAGTTTCCCAAATTTACAATCAAGCTGCAGTTGAAGCAATGAGGAAAGCTGCGGAGGAAGAAAAACAAATTGCTGTAAATTTTGGAGAAATTGACGGTGAAGGATATGCTAACATCGCGGTTGTAGCTGACGGCGCTTGGTGCAAAAGATCGTATCGGACAAACTATAATGCCCTGTCTGGTGTTGCGTGCATAGTAGGACTGCGAACAAAAAAAGTTCTGTACATGGCAGTGAAAAATAAATTTTGTTTAATATGTGCGCGTAAAGATCTATACAAAGACAATCAGTGCCCTAAACACACATGCTACAAAAATTGGACAGGGACATCTACTGGCATGGAATCTGCAATCATCGTAGAAGGATTTCAAAACTCCCTAGCTATGTACGGTATTAAATTTGTAAAATTAATAGGAGATGGTGATAGTAGCGTTTTTAGAAATTTACTGCAAACAATGCCTTATGGCCCAACAACAATAGTGCAGAAAATTGAATGTAAGAACCATATATTACGTAACTACATTAATAAAATTAGAGAATGTGCAAAGAAGCCGAAGACTGAAAATCGCTTGAAAAATGCAATTTCTGACAATATTCTAAGGTTTCGCAGCGCAGTTACAAAAGCAATTGAGTTCAGAAAAAATCAAAGCATTCCTTTCAACGCCAAAATTAAAGAACTGGAACTTGATATTCTAAACGGACCTAGCCATATTTTGGGTGACCACAGTAGATGTACAGACCGCCAGTATTTTTGCAACGGTCCAAAATCAATGGAAATAAATGTGGTGCCTGATTTAAAAGAAAATGGAATTTTTGAAATTCTGATGACTGCAGTTCGTCGAGTGGCAAGCCAGTCTAGCAGTTTGATTTATGACGTCACGAATAATTCTGCTGAATTGTATAATTCTCATGTTGCTAAATTTGTGGGTGGCAAAGGTGTTAATTTTGCTTTGCGAAGATCGTATCAAACCAGATGCGAGGCTGCCGTTGTAGCACACAATGATGTAGGCATGTTTCATAACATAATACACACCACAGCCAAAACGTCACCAGGAAGGTATACATTATTATACTGCAAAAAACAAAAACGCAAGTTACAACTTCGCAAGGAAAGGAGATATTCTAAAAAATATAAAACAAAATACTTCCAAGGGGTGGATGCGGACTATGGCCCGGATGCTGCTGAAAACATTCCAGACATGCTGCAAGAAGATATGGAGAATACCAAAATTTCTTAAAAGGATTAGCAACAAATATAAGTGACATTTTTGAAGAAACTGTTGGACAACACAGAAGCTATCGTTGGTACGAAGAGCGACGCAAAAGAATCACAGCATCAAATTTCGGGCGTATCTGCAAGATGCGTAGCTCAACTTCGTGTGGAAATACAGTGAAAAATTTGTTGTACGGACAATTTTCGGGAAGTGCTGCTACTCGTTATGGCAACGACAATGAAAAGAGGGCCATTGAGGCTTTTCAAGATATCATGAAAGTAGAAGTCACTGAGTGTGGTTTAGTTATCGGCGAAAACTGCTCCTTTATTGCTGCATCACCTGATGCTTTATTGGGTAATAACGCAATAGTAGAGATAAAGTGTCCATATAATGCGCGAGCGTGTACTCCTGAAGAAGCAGTATTGAATAAAAAAGTAAAGTTTTGTGAACTTCAAGGAGGTAGACTAAAGTTAAAACCAAATGACAATTACATGTATCAAGTTCAAGGGCAACTGAATATTACTAAAAGAGATCTCTGCTACTTTGTTGTTTGGACTCCTAAAGGTATTTCAGTGGAGGTAATAAAGAAAGACATTTCTCATTGGCAGAAAGAAATGCTCCCAAAACTAAAGCAGTTTTATTTATGTGCGTTACTTCCGGAAATAATAGACTCCCGACATGCACGTAAATTACCTATTCGAGAAACGTATTTAAAATAAATTATGTAAATAAAAATTAATGTATTGTGTAAATAAGAATTAATATATACTTATCACCAACGTTCATTATTATTTTCAAGTGTTTTATTATGTACAGCTCTGTGATTTTATTTACATATTGTATACATGTATACATTGTGTTGCAGCAAATTGGGAATGGTTTAATAAAAATATTTTTAAACTTAAATTACTTTTTAATTTATTACAAGTATAGGTTTTCGGTCAGAACTTGGATGAGTGACCCGAAGGTAGCGTTAACGCGGCGCCTCTCTCGCACGAGGATTGATCACTAGGGGAGAGTAGATCAACAACCCCCCTTATGGGGGAGGCCCTTGCCCAGCAATGGGATGCGGGCTAATAACAAAACTGACTATGTATTTGATATCATTGGAAAGGAAAACTCAAAGTAAATTCAATTCAGTTTCAATTCATTAATAAATTTTCGGAAATATTGCCAGTAATTTAACAATGGGATGTTTCCAAAAAGTAAATTTCCCAACACTAATTGTAATAAACGGTAAGTATTTTCCACAATTTCTATGTCTATGTCGAATGTAGATATTACTATACTTAACATAATGTTCTATAAAACTACTATAAATAGAATATTTTATACCTATTCAAATCATTTATTGAAAACATTTTGGAGAGGTTTAACATCAGCAAATTTCAATAGCAATTACCTGCAGAAAGTCTAGTAAAACGACATTGTATGTAACAAAAGGGCAGTAATCCGATTATCTCTTGTGCCTCGGGTACCTTACCGGATTTGTTATCGTTTAGTGTGTTGCTTACCTTCATCATTTTTATCGATTATAACTGAGTTTTTTTTTGCTTTATATTACAAATTACTCTCTTCTAAAACAATTTAAAAAATAGGTCGATACGTGTATGGTTTCCTAACAATTCAAATTATATTGCTAAAGCGAGAATTATGTAAAAATTTTGTTTATGTGATATTTATAGCATAAACCCTATCTTTTATATTAACCGCTATAAAATATGTATTTCTTCAAATATCAATTTTTTAGTCCTTTACCATATATTTCAAAAGGTCATTGTATACATCCAACATGCGAACCAGTTTTCTACTGTTACTATAGTCTTGTAATTTGTAATTTAAAATCACCTATATTGTAACTTTACCTTGCTGCTAAAATCAAGCCTTAAGCTCAGGTTTGTTTTTCGCGTAATACTTTTCCTTTGCCAGATTTTTCCAACATACTACTCGTAGGTAAGTGCTATAACGGTTCTTCTCTGTATGTGTCGGCCAGTACCACTATTCCTACTCAATATATTATACGGATAACAGAAATCTTCAATTTCTATTAAATTTAGCTTAATCTTCTCACCTCCATTGGCCTCGCACCGAGAGAGACCAGCATTAGGAATCAGAACAGGAACTATCACCGATTGAATGGAGATAAATGTTAGACCTGGTTTTAAAAGGCAGATATCTGGCAGTAGTGCTATACATAGCAGCATAAAACTATTTAGATATACATTTGAATAATGACAAAAAAATTATTTATGAGACAGTCTTTTTAGGCTTAGTAAGTTTATGTTTTCATGCCAATTTTATGGTTTTCTATGCACTTTCTTGTAGAATGCTATTTTTTACATATTGTCATTTCCATTGCAAATTGGTTTTACATGTTGACGCTCCATTATCCCGTACCTTAATTATTCTATACTGATTCATAACCTCACTGGATTTATGGTACTTTAAAAGAAGATACCGACAAAGTTTTGAAAGCTGTAGCGTCTTTTCTATAAAACGTTTCTTAATTTTGAAAACCTTAGGAGGTTCACCGGAAGCGGTTTTAGTTGACACTGAAAAAACTGTTGTAGCAATAAGAAAGAATTTTACTTCTATTTCTATTTTGCTAGTTTCTGTATATATTATTGTATTTGTTTAAAGAAAGTAAAACAATCTGCTTCTAAATGTACCGAAAAATTGTTATATTCATAATATTTATACCAATGTCATTACAGTGAATAGCTGTTACAACGAACATCCTGTTATATACAACATTCACATTTCGACGTTACAACCAATATTGTTACAACAATCATTAGGTTTTAGGGTATAGTGTTTCACATCCTTAAATGTTGCTTCCTTTGCTAAACTTTGCTTTTATGGCGAATATTAAACTGCTTCCTTTAAATTATTTTTAGTGAAACATTTAAGTTATTTTTCTAAATTCAGTATTTGATAGCCGCCGTAATTTTAAACAGCCTACAGAAATTTTAAAACCTTTTACGATATAACGAGCAATACATTTCTAAAATTTGGCATATATTGTCAAAGCAGCGAAATTACAGATTGCTGGGAATTCTAACGCACACTGATACAGCTTTAAAATTGCAGAAATTGCTATTATTCTACAACTTGCATGAAAGTGTTAACTTCTTGTCCATTCAGTGAAGCAGTGAGTTACTACAATTTTGAAACTGCTTACGGAATAAACAATCATTTAATTAAATAACTGTTTTTACATTAACACTCCAAATATATCAAACAATATTTAGTGTAACACGTAAAAAATAAACTAGCAATCAAGGTATAGACAATTTTATTTAACATATAGCAAAACTATTTAAAATGCAGACATCCAGGCTGGATTCAAGAATGCTATCATGGTAGCAGAGGTTCGTTATTGCAGCTGTTCGCTAAAGATAATTTCCATCATGTACAGTAATCGTTTTAAGTAACCGCATAAAATAAGTCCAAGGGATTGTAAATGAACGAGAACAGCCAATTCGTCAATCATGGACATGATCTCTAAATTTTTGGGTAATACGTCTACAATTGTAAGGAATTTCTAAAGCATAATTAATAACAGCTTCCTCCATTTCTAGTGCATCTTCTCGTGGAGTGCTATACCCCTGTACCTTGTGGAAGAGGAAAATTTTTTTTCGATTTGCTGCACGGAAATGCTGATGAGCTAGATTTCTTGTGTTAAGCAATCTGCAGTATTATTCCCTTGTGTCTGCTGAGGTATTGCCGTAGCAATAACCATAAACGGAAACAGTGTGGGGCATCCCTCTTAGAGTAAAATAATTCGCTATCATCAAATTGAATATAATCAAACCCACTTAAAACCACCACGGATACTATGCAATTCACCATATAGTACTCATTTCGCATGTAAATATTTTTTTTATTGCGTCGTATTCTCGGAAACAATCAGCATAAATTTAAACAATTTAAGTATTTCTAGTTTGCTAGTTTGCTTTACTCATAAAACATTTGTTTGTTCTGACTGGACGAGATCTAGGACGTGGATTCCTAAACATCTCTGTGCACTGAAGTCCCTTTCAGAATTTTCCCCGCCAGAATAATATTACCGACCTCAGCCAAGTTTGAACCCGAACCCTTAGATCTACAGGCAAGGTGCTAACCACTAGAGTATGCGGCCTACAAAGTACGGAACCCATGTTTTATTGTGTGTGTTTTCGGAAGCAACCAACAAAAATACAAATATTTTTAGTATTTCTAGTTTACTTTGCATTTTTGCATTTACCTTCCTGTAAAATTCATCTTGATACCTGGCAACAATCATAATTTAAATAAAGGACTAGGTTCTGGATTTTCCTGGGTTTGGGTGTTTCAAGTTGCGCCAGTATTTATTCTAGCGGTTTGATACGAAATAGGTGAAGGTTACATCTTCTCTTCTTCTTGTCAGCCTTCTTCTACCCATCTGTGGGCATAGGCCTCCTCTAGTTCCTTTCAATCTTTTAGGTTTGCTACTCGTCTTCTCTATGTTAGACTCGCTGTTCTTTTGATGTCGTCCGCCCATCTTTGCCGTGGTCTGCCTTGCTCTTTTTTACACACGGGCGCCATTGTACTATATACTAGCGTTCCATATGTTGTCCGTTTGTCTAGTGTTGTGTCCAGCAAATCTCCATTTTAGTGTTGTCACGTGTTTTCTTATGTATGTTACTTTTGTTTTTGATATGACCCATGTGTTGGTTTTTCGGCCCCTTAGTGAGATATGTAGTATTTCTCTTTCCATTGTTCGTTGAGTTTTGGCTATATTGTCCATGTTCTTCTGGGTCAGGGTCCAGGTTTGAGCGCCGTAGGTGAGGACTTGTAGAATGCACTAGTTGAATACTTTTGTTCTCAGATGTTGGGGTATGTTTTACTTTCTAAGTACATAGCTTAGTTTGCCGAATGCGGCCCATCTCAACTTCATCCTTCTTGTAATCTTTGTGCTTTGGTTTTGTTTGTTTGGTTTTATAAGTTGTCCTAGGTAGATATATTCCGATACTTGTTCTAGTGTTATGTTGTTTATTTTGATTTGTAGGATGTCTTCTGTGTTGGTCATTACTTTAGTTTTCTCTTTGTTCATATATAGCCCAATTTGTGTTGATTTTGCGTTGAGTTCTTGCAGCATAGCTTGGAGGTCTTTTTCGTTTTCGGCTATCATTAGGATGTCGTCGGCATCCCTTAGGTGATTTAAACAGGTTCCGTTGATGTCAGGTCCTTGTGCTCCCATCTCAATTTTTTTAAATTGTCTTTGAGGACTGTAATGAAGGGCCTAGGGGACATCGGATTTCCCTGGCGCACACCTCTTTGGTTTGGGATCTCGTTGGCTTCCTCGGCCATTTGTAGGTATTTTTATTGCCGTGGTCTTGTTTGCGTTGCTTATTAGCCCGCCATAACGACAGTCTACTCTACTGTTCCATAGGGCTTGGTCTACTGCCCACATTTTTAGTGAGTCGAAAGCCTTTTCGTAATTTACGACTGCCATATATAGTGGTAGGTGGTATTCTATGGCTTTCTCAAGTAAGATTTTGAGGATTAATAAGTGGTCATTTGTGCTGAATCTTTTGCGGAATTCAGCCTGTTCGATTGGTTGATATAGTCCCATTTTTTTGTCTATCCTTGTTGTAATTATTCTGCTTATTAGTTTATATGGTTGCGACTACAGGATCACTGGTCGGTACTTTTTTAGGCATCTTTTGTCTACCTTTTTGAGGATTAGAATTGTATTTGCCAGTTTCCACGTTTGGGGTATGTTACTTTCCTATAAGCATTTATTGTATAATGTTTTGACACTTTTTTGTAGTAGTTCTCCTCCCTGTTGAATCGTTTCTTTTGTGATACTATCTATACCCGGTGATTTGTTATTTTTCATGTCTTTTACTGCAACTTCTATCTCGTCTTCCGTTATGTCCGGGATATTCGGAGTTCACCTTTGTTATTTTTACTTGGAGTTTGTTGCGGGTAGGCTTTGCTATGTTTCCTTCTGATTTGTAAAGTTCTTCATAAAACCTTTCGATATCTTTCCTCTCTATATCGCAGTTCCTTCTCCTCTTTGTCGTAAATAGATAGCATTTGGGTTCTGTACATAGGTCGACGTAGGACCTTCATGCCTTTGTTCTTTTAGATTACTTCTAGTATTTGTTTTTGTTTTTTTTTCCTGCTGTCTTCTTTTATAGTTCTTCGTATTAGTTTATATAATTCGACGTATTCGCTTGTGCCTCTTTTGTCGTTACTTAGTAATTCTCTACGTTGTTTGCGCATATTGCTTGCTTCTTCATACCTGCAATTAAAACTATTTCCCATATTTCAAGATTTGTTTAGAGTTGGAGCAGTTGAATTTCATTAGTGATGAAATATTTGGTTCTATAATGATTTCTAGACATAATCTCAACGATTTATGATTTAAAATACAGAAGACCCAAAATGATTTAAATAAAAACAGAGAAAATATAGAAGTAAGTAGGTGTATTGACGTATTTTAAGATTTTTGAATGTGAAAGTGTATATTTCTGATAATGGACATGCTATTCTGAGTTATAATATGTATAGCGGCTATAAGGAGCAAATATTTATAGTCACAAAGAACTTGTTATAAGAGAGCTGAACTATATTTTACCATAATATACTTTAAACCAATTCACTTAGAGAGTTCACCATGATACTATGAAACGTTAATTAAGTTATTTCATCTAATCATAAATCGCCATATGCATTATTAATAATTTTTAAGGAAAGCAGTTTACTTGAAATTACTTCGATGCCAGAATTTTATGAACTTTTAGTAATTTGAATACGACGACCGAACTTCTCACGAACTGCCTTCAAACTAAATGAATAACTCGATATTCTTAAAAACTATCTAACATGACCCTAAAAAGTATTTAATACAATAATAGACAGTATATTATTTACATTCCTAAATAATAAAGCAATTAATTTCAAATGATACCATAATTACAGCTGCCAAACCAGTACATTGACATGACATCCCAAAATCTAATATTTCAGACTTCATAAATCGATGGTAACATAACCAAAAAAGTGATATCATACAAATCTCTGATATAATCTGGAATCCAGCCTCTGACTGACATTGACATTGTCAATATTAACTTCACTGATACCTATACTAACGAAAGCGTAATCAGATGCGGGTGATTATCGAATGGATATCCAGGCATCATTTATAATAGACGTCAATTGTAATAAAGTTCACATTGTAAATCGTGATTGATGCAGGATGTCGGATTATGAGCTCACATCTCTACTGCTGCGTCGTGTAGGTACCAAAGTGTTTTGATGGATTCGTTGGTCCACGTGCAGATTTGGCCTTTGAACTAAAATTGCTGATCGATAACAATTTTAATGCGAAATCTGATACTCCCTCAGATGGCATAACTGAATGTTTAAATTCTTCATGCTTATTGAAGTATGACAGGCCTAATAGATTTTTATTTGATACAGTAGTTAAGGTTGAATATTTAATATATAAAAAATAAAACAAATCTAGAATACACGTTCTATTAATCACGATTGCGTACACATATTTAAAATTACATTTTCTATTACAATTATCTAAAATGCAACAACTATATTTTTCAAGAGTAAGTAGAACGAAATAGTGTGACATATACCTAATTAAAACGTGTAAGCAACCATGCTGTGCATTTCTAATTAATATCATTTTTAATTTTTCATGCCGAACACGTAAGTTCCTTCCTGTGCTGAAAAGCCGATCTCTATCTTTCACACTATGCTGTTGTATGATTGTTTCGTTTGCGTAAAGGAAGCGGTGGTAAATTTTTGCACATTATGGATATTTATCTATTTGTCTGCAATTGTAGTTTAACAATGTGGGAAAAACCAACAAGCAGAACTAAAAAGGCACTACTTACCTCAAATAACATCACCAAATAGTAGCTAAAATACAATTGGCTCCTCCTCTATAGCGCCATGAAAACCACCGCCAATGGAACTGTATTTTTAGAAATCTAATTAACACTGTTAGGTGGGAACTAACTCAAGTGCTAATGGATTTTGAGTTAAATTGCAGCAACAACGTTAAACATGAAAAGCAATCTTAAAATATTTCGATATAATTTCAGACTTCGATTTAGATAATAAAGGGTTATTTGTTTGATTGACGCATTCGAAATCACTTAGACCGTTGGAGGACATAATTATGGTGACAAATAAGAAGGTGAATATTAAAACCGCTCTCACAAACTGCTTTATAATGATTTATTTTGTAGATAGCCCACGGAATTACTAGTTTTCTGAGTCTGTGATATGATACGAACACGAATAGGACATAATGGTTGCGAGTTTCCTCAAAAACAACAAATATAATAAGGGATGATTTTTGTTTATCGAAGAGATTCCACCAAAATTAAGCTTCATGTGGATCTTTTGGGAACGACTTAGTAAATGAAATACCTAATAAGTATTTACGATCAAATAAAAGGTTCAATGAATGGGAATTCATTTGGGATTACTTAAACATTGTACCCATGAGTTACGCGTGCTACTTGGTTGCCAGGTAAACATTTGTACTGCAGTACTATTACTCTAAGCTGGTTTCTTATACCTGAACGTATTTAGGTTTGTTTATACATATTTGCTGCCAGGGTTTCACATCGGCGCTGAAGGATGAATGATTACATCGGAAAATCTTATTAGGGAATTATTCTATGCAGAACTAAGATGCGAATAAGGTCAAGTTTTTAGAGAAACTTGGAAATGGAATCTATTGATCTCTTATATCTACAACTCTGATAGGTAGATACACAAGTCAAGAGAGTCAACCATAGTTATTTGTTCAATAGAAGAATATAATATTATTATCTGAAGTAAGGATCCACTAGTGAACAAATTGGCCACTCATTTGATCACTACAAGTTGTCGATTCTTCCCTAATTTATGATACGGTATTATAAGGACAATGAATACTATATATATAGAATATGCTATGCGAAGAAACTTTTCAGGACATGTATCCGATAGTCTACATACCTTATGTAAATCCTAAGGAGGAACAGTAATTCTGTCAGCATATTCTTTGATTTCAACGAGTGTTTAAATTAATACAGTATATATTATGATTATACTAATGACAATCTGACTCAGGGTTACTAACATTGCATAAGTTACTCAAGGTTAAGAAGATCACAAATTAACGATACAAAACTAAATCACTTCAAACACTTCGTCGTACAAAATCGTATACAACTCACGGTATTTTACTGCGATATTTGTATAAATACAATATCGATTTGATATCCTGATAAAAATACTATTTACCCCCTAAGGTTTACACACGATGTATAAAATTTAATTGAAAAAATTCCTTAGATGGTATTTTATGTTTGCTTCTACAACTAAATGTAATCTTCCTATACACTGCATGG
This sequence comes from Limonius californicus, assembly GCA_014611495.1. Taxonomy (NCBI): domain Eukaryota; kingdom Metazoa; phylum Arthropoda; class Insecta; order Coleoptera; family Elateridae; genus Limonius; species Limonius californicus. The sequence goes on from JABXWE010004314.1 coordinate 11,710, forward strand.
CTTGCTGCATACCGCAGGGAACATTTTTGGGTCCAATATTTACTTTGTCATCCGAACACCCGGTGAAGATGGGTCATTGGTTGCGTAAGGAGTTCGTTGCTTTGCTACATCCATCACTTGAGAGTTACATCTTTTGTGAGCGAGGTCGTCGTTTCAGTTCACTAAACTGACTATGAATGTACTTTGTGTGTAATGACTTTAAATGTTCTTTTTAATAGCTGCCATAATTCGCTTCTTCATTTTCTCTAACAGAAAGACGAATTTCCTTCTATGCTGTGCCTGCCCGGCACCTATAGCGTGCAGTTTACTGTTTCTATAAAGAAATTTTACTTTATTCACTCGTTAAGCATTGAAACTTTCCGAAAAAAAATTAATTATTTCCAATATCCGCCCTATCAGGAAAATATAAAAGAGTAATTTCAAACAACTTCAATAATATTCATATTAGGCTATAATAGATATAATGATTCTATCGTGTTTCTGTTCGTATGTCGATTACTGTCATTAGAATGTAAAATATACACTAAAATAATTTGAATGTTGATAGGGTTATAAGCAAACGATTTCCTATTTTTGTAATCTTAATTTGTTTACGATTGTATAACTGAACAGTAGTTGCAAAATATCTACGAGTACTTATTACAAACCATTACTCACTGATGTATCCGTGAACGCCTTCTTTACTTCTTTATATTTTTTCTTTGTGCTCTATCAGGTATACTGTCTGAACAAAAGTTCAGGTTTAAATATTTTCCAAATGGTTGACATTATTTATTATGCTCAAAAGAACTGCAGTGTTTGAAAATACTTGGGTTCTGTTATTTGGTTAACCGACAATAGATCCTATTGTTGGGTAGCATTCTATTGCAATCGTCCCTTAAAAGGAATGACAGGTTAGCAAAGCGTATGGGACATTTTGAAGTTATACAACGGCATAAAATTGTGCGATTACGCAACAAGGAATGATATACTTTATTTATTTAAACAGGCAGATTTTGAAACATGTATGTGTGCACCCTATTTTATTATTAGTACAGTACGAATGGGTAAAATTGTTAAATATGTTTATATCGATTAATATTACCTAATAAGGACAAGTTAAATTAGTAAATATTTTAAAGTTATAAATAGTTTCTAATATATTTGAACCTAGAAAATTTCATGAAGTGTAGAAGTTTGTTATCTGGGAAGTCATAAAATCCTCCAACCAAGTGAAAACTGGAATTAGTTCTGCATCGATTTGTGCATAATTGCACGTTAGCTTATTAAACTAGAAAGAAAATGAGGTCAACGGTTAGACGTTTGAGAAGTGAAGGCATTCTTCCTAAAAATACATCAAAGGAAGAGGTACAAATACGCAGATAATTGTTTTTCTGATTGTAATAGCGTTAAATTTCTGCGTGTAAAGCTGATGAAACTATTTTTCACATGATCAGAGTTATAAATGTAGCGTGAGCAAAGCAGTGAATGTAGTTCTGCCGATACTCAGGCACGTTTTGAGTCTGTACAGAGAAAAATGAAGTACAACTTTGTTTTACATATATACTGAAAGTACTTGACAATTGACACTTCCTCCTATAAATCACAGCGTTATTTTAATTGGATTATAAAGCTATAAAATTTATAAGAATTTTGTATGCTGGAATTTCCTCAATAATTCAAACAACGTGACTGCATTTTTAGTAGCTTTGATGTTCTGAATAATTTGGAATTACATATCCTATGTGTTATATGTATGATTATTCCAATCCATGTATATTATAGCTTTCATTTGTGGAACAACGAATAGCAAAGTTTACTGAATCTCCCTAGGGAAGCTAAAAGGCTGCAGGTCGTGAAGGAAAATACATTAATTTTACGCCCTTATTTTATCTCACTGACTAATTATTCCCCGTCTAAAGCAGGGTAAACGAAACACACATACAAAACATCTTCACTTAGTTTACAAAGTAACATATCTAGCTAAAATACTAACTAGACCCACAAACACTTTACAGCAAGTACCTTCTGTAAATGAAGATGTTCTATCAAGAACCGTAATTAGAAGTTGCAGAATTTCGTGTGTTCTATCCCATTGTGTTTAGTCAGTTACGAATATTCGTAAAAAATCTTAAAGGATAACGTTAAGTATGGTAATCGATAGCCTGTGCTAGGTATTCGGCTTTCGTGTTTAACTTTTTATTCACTTTACCACCGAAGAGAGTAAATAATGTGCCTCTTGGGGGGTAAAAAGGAATATTATGACACTCCCAGAGGGGGTTGTTTTGTGCCGCAGTCTCCTGGAAAGGCAGATGCAGTGTCAACTTGTAATCTATGACTGGGCGTAACGTTTACTACCTATCTTCTAAAGGTGTATTGGACAAAATTACGATAAAATCTGGTACAGAAAATTAGAAGCGGTTGGCCCCACTTTGAAAATATGTAGGCAGATGCAAAATAACAGCAGTTCGATATTTCACAAAAGACATTAAAACTGTTAATTCTTTACCAGTTTCCTTTTCACCCCACAATAAGTATTAAGCAGTTTCCTCACGAAACACAAAATCATATTTCTTAATGTAATATCGATCACAATATAATTTGGACAACTGAAGACGTTAGGGGAGCACAATATTTCTTGCAAGGGGCGAAAACAGGGATTATACTTACTTATCGCCTATAATTGACTTGTTATTGGCTCCCATCAGGGCTATTATTATTAATACAGTTAACCACCGCTGCAATCGAACAAAACAACCACCCCTACGTGGCCACTGTTATTTCTTATACTAAATTACGTCAGATAAATATCATGTTGCTACCCTCATAACAACTGCACAATTTGTTCTTTATTCGATTGTAAATTGATGAAACGCTGATGTAATTGCGAAAGCTAGAGGCCAGTTGGCAATAAAAGTAATTTTCTCCGTTTCTCATGATAACTAATCCATCACTATTGATCTAAATACGACGATGGAGATAGAATACAACGCTTGCGTATACAAATCATCTTAAGCTAAAGAGAAAATTTAGCGTAACGTAATCATATGGGAGTCACATTAAACATTATTAATTGAAAACGATATAACATTCGGTTGTCACTTTCTTTCTTGAATATGTTGCATACACGCATACGGAAAAGCTGAATTGGATTTATTGTGATTCTATCTATTACTATATATACCGATAACATTATTTTTGCTTATTTGAAGATATCTATCTATCTCAATACTAAAGAAACTCGGTTTAAGGAAAAATGTCCCAACGTATTTAACTGTTAATATATTTCTCCTGGAAAACTTACACACTCTTTGATTTTAATTACCAGTGCTACGTACTATAATTAAGAAAAATAATTAATAGATATAACTGAATACTACAAAAATCCTAAGAAATTCATATATATTAACTGACGACTGTTACTTGTCTATGAAACGCCCAGTAAATTTAAAATTTTCTGACTTTAATTCCTGTAGATAATTATGGAAAGGAAAGTTTAATTGATTAAATTATTAAGTAACAGTAGACCTGTCTGCCTACTGATATTAGAAAATGCTGATAAACAACACAGTAATACCAATGTGAAGCCTTTTAAATAATGAAAAGACTACATCATGCATATGAAATTCAAACGTCAATTTTGTCTGTGCTGTGCTTCAAGTACAATATATTGCTGTGTTATATTAACCTTGATTTAGATAATCTAATAGAAAATTAACTTCATTGGGTAATTTAAAGCTATTTTATTGTTTAAAGCTGAAAAATAAGTTGTTAAAACCAAGTAAAGGTCATGTTCAATTAGTGTTTTGTCATGGGTTTTTGTTTGAGTTGATCTGGTGTCTAGCCTTTGAATTCTCTGTTTCGTTTCGTTTGTTCCTAATCGTAATAATTGTATGAAGTTATTAGAGGTATTATCAAACTTGACTGCGAGCTTGTCACCTGAAAAAGAAGATATGAGATTTTTATATTATGTTCGACAACTGTCAACTAACTTGTAATTTCCTAGGTAAATAGACCTTCAAATGTTATGTTTTTGTGAGTAATATTTGGATATACGTGGCGATATAAGGTGGTTTATGTTTAAATGAATACGAATTTTGTTAAACAAAAATTAATTGACAGCTTGTGTGAGGTGTCAGAACATTTCTAGTAATATGGTTATAATTTCAGTTTTGATGTAAATTATATTTTCAAAAAGTTATTTAAATAGTTAAAATTTGGTGAATTTGTCTTAACTTCATTCTGCTTTCCCATTGGTTAAAGAAGTCACATGTTTTTTGTAAAATGAACTTATTTTTGTTTGTATTATAATGTAGCCATGGTTACCTGTTAAAAAAAAAGAGTAAAACAAGAAAGACTTGCCATAAAAATCTCAACGTGAACAGATGCACATCTGGCGAGTCAATTAAAATTGTAATTTTGTGTGTTTATTATATCGTATTTGAATAAAACTATGTTATTAAGTGTTACCGTTCAAATCAGCGTTATTTTTTACTTATCTCTGTGAAAATGGATAAAATTCATTAAATTAGCTGATAATCAAGAATGTAGGACGGAGTATCAAAATAGCGTCGGTAGACTACAGTTATTTTTTTTTCCGACATGTTTTGTTTGTATCTGCATTTGACGTTTAAAACGTGAAAAAACTACAAGGTTAGGAATCATCTGCAAGTTGGACGTAAGTTTAATACCTGTTAATTATTTGGGAGATATTCGCATCATATTTTGGAACTGCAGCTGGAATAGCAATCGAATTTAATTTAAAATAAATTAAAAGAAATAAGTATCATTGAATCAACAACAATTTGAAAAGTAAAGCAAGATTGAGGTTAAAAATTTAAAAAGAAAATATAAAGGTGGAACATATTTATGAGCTTATTGGTATATTTGAACATCTGAAGTAATAATCAGTAAATAATATTTGGGTGAAACGACTTTACAAATACGAAGATGCTCGGTCCAAAGTTTTTCTGCAAGGAACTTGCAGAAAAATGCAGCAAGTGATGGACTTACGTTTAGAAGGTCACGGTCAACAGGGCGTAGGAGTGCCATCCTAATTTCATCTAGTGAATTTTACCAATACCAGACGAAAATATGCAAGTGCTTCTATGTGAAAATTAAATTAGACCATACAATTTATTTCATGTTATATTGTCATTTAATTGTTAATGTTGTTTAATGTTTTATAAGAAAAAACTTAGATAATTCGATACGTTTAATTCATCTCTTTGTTGCATCCATATTTTAGAAGTTCATGTTTATTACCTTGTATCCTCCGACATCTTCAGTTAACCAGCGAATTTAAAGGCTATATAGCAGTTACAAAGCAAAATTTATATAATAAACCCCGAGATAAGAGTTCTTTTAAAGTTTATGTTTAAAAAGTGTCCTTTGTTGTTTCAACTACTTGTGTAATAATATTGTAAATTTTTTTACATATGAAAGGGAGATCATCCGTATTGCGGGTGTAAGTAAAGAAGCAACATTCCCCCTTTTTTCAAATATATTTTTTTGTCCCTCAATGAAACATCATAATTAATATATATATATATATATATAATGCTGTGTTGCAACATGCTCTAATTGAGATATCTTAACCTATTGCTACTTCTAATAAGCCTTAATTAAGCTACCGTGTAAGAAATGGATTGTTTAAACACACATAATTCAAATACGATGTAAATGTTAGCTTGCGATCAAGAATGTGATCTGTCCTTTCTGTGTATCTTCACTTTCAGGTTTCTAAACAAGTCGTTGTGTTGATTTTCATCTTTGGGAAAGCATAGAGGATACTTCTCAACCTTATCTGTGCATTCTTGAGCTATAATTTCACATATATTAGTAAAAACATAATGGTTTTGACAACTAGATATAATAATGTTAATTTGTAAAAGTAATACTTTTCTTTAGAGAAAAATATGTTTGAAATAATGTTCTTATGTATGTAAGGAAGGTTTGTGTTAATTTTTTTAATAACTTTGGATATGTTTATAATAATTTATTTAATTAATTGAAAAATTTTAATTGTCAACTTTCTTATGCTTTATTGGAAATATGCTGTGTAAGATATCAATAGCTGTAGACTTTTGCAAGGAACATTTTGGTATTTTCCTTTTTATGTAAACTTTATTATAAGGAAGTTATCGTGGTTTATAGAAATTTGTAATTATTTTAGTTAATTTAAAGCTGCGATCTCTTTGGTGGAACCCCTCGGGGTTGACATAAAAAACTGAAAGTTTTGTTCCGTATCATAGTAACGGAAAAAAATTTGTGAAGATCTTTTGTTATAAAGACAAGTTAGTTGCATTAGAACCATCAACGAGGAAGTACGTTCCTCATGTAGCCCGGAATCTTTATATTTTGTGTTCGAATTTGTGTTTTTTAAGTAAGTAAATATTCTTTCATCGTTTAACTTCGATTTAAAGTGTTTATTTCCCTCTGAGTATCTGAAAGTTTAAAAATTATCAAGAGAATTACAATTTGAGAAGATTTGGAAAGTTAGCGTGGGTTGATCTTCATCTGTTTCAAAAAGCGTCATTTGAAAGTGTGCTGTTTTAATTTGACAAGTAGAGAATCTAAACGTCAAATAATTAAATGTCATCATTCTGCTTGAAATAATGCATTTAAATAATTTTAATTACAACCAGTAAAAAACATGGGATTTCATCGAAATAAAAGGTGCTATAAATAAAAGGAAGTTCATCGAAGTGCCATAATAAATAAAATTATTGGATTCAGACAATACATAACTGAAAATCAATTTTGAGGTAAGGTGTGTGGATTTCGAATTTATTCAAAAGACAATTACTGGTGTAGTAAAATTGGGAAAGCGCTTACCTGTGTAAATCTAATTGCTGTTTTCTGGATTTGGATATCACCAACTGCAGTTATCAACGTTTACTTCTGCGGACAAGACGGAAGACGCATCTGTTGCTCAACGGACAGTGAGCCTACGCGAAATGGGGATTGCTACATAGCCCGCCACATTTGAATTTCTTTTTATTTAAAGGTACAAGATTTAAAGTTACTATAAAAATTAAAAGAGCAAATAAATAAAACCTTGTAGTTATTTATTATATTTAATTTATGTTTTGTAAAAGGGAAGGCACAGATAATTGTGATTTGACTTTGACATTTGAAATGGTAATTTGAATTTCCCTATGTTTTCTTTTATTGTGCTTGTTTGTTGCCAGTTAGGAAAAGTATATAGCAGCTTCCCTGAGATCAACTAAAAAAGTTTGTGAGAATATTTGACTTGTGTTGGTTAAACAATTTATTAATTTGTGTATATGTTTAATATCCATTTGAGAAAGGATATCTTGTTTAAGAGTTACAAGCTTTGTCATTAACGAATGTTGTGTAAAATATTCAAAAAACGTTAATTGCTGGTATATTATATTTACCTACTTTTCAAGAACTCTCTGGCTGGAATAAATTATATCTGAAAGTTTGTGTTTGTTCTTTTGTTTGTATTTTTATTTATTTCGTACTACTCAGTAATCCTTCACTTGATGTGTATACTACGTAGAGAGGAACATAATACTCAACTTAACTAAATAAATATCTCAGTAAATAAGATTATTTCACATATGCATGTCGATAGCTATAGCAATTTATATTATGTTTTATTTTGTTTATGCTGCGAAACAGTCAGCTTGAACTAATATTTCACGTGGTGGATATCCACAGTCAGGAAATAAATTCTAGCAGAACACCGTTAATAGTTTCCGGCGTGAATGCCTCGTTTTAGATTCGAAGTTTCGAGTTTTATAAATCTCAAGGTTCGGTATATGTCCAACAACCACTGCATGAAAATATAGAAGAATCTTAACATCAGTTAATAGCAGTACTTTTAGTTGCGTTTTTGCTATAGTCGCATATTGTTTCTTGTTGAAAATATTCGCTCTGTAGGATCTTGAGTAACCAGAAGACCAGAAAACAAACAAAATTCAACAACTTTAAAAATACCACTATAAATTTCGCCGAAACTTCGTCGTAACCAATATTTAAATTTCTTTAAATTGAAATAAATGGAAACGCTTTCCACAGCATTCATCTATAGTGGAATTTTTCGAAGAATTCTAATGCTTCAACTACTGCGAAAATAATATGTGCAAGTTTGGTAAAATTTTCTGAACTAAATTGTTTAATATTTTGGTAACAATATTTGAGAATATTAAACACTTGTTTTCATTATATAAGAGTATTTCTGTCCTTTAAATGATAAGATATATAAAAAAGGATAATAAAAGCTTATGGATAATATATCCTACAATACTATGCACTTAACTAAGGAACTGTCCTCTATAACAAGGGACTTGTAGTCACTATAGGTAGAGGTAATTCATTGATCGATTAATTATAGAAGTTTTGCATTAAGTTGCTCTACATTCTGTCATTTAAAATGAAATTTTGCGATAAAAATCATTCCCCTTTAGATAGTTGTAAATAATACAAATTACGTCTTGGTATGTTTGGAGAAACATAATATCCTGAGGTACCCAATTCCGTTCCTCTCCGAACAAACATATAGTGAGTTACTTAACATAGTTTTTAAACGTGCCTTACTTTATGTTTTATGAACAGACGTGTTGACGTTGATGGGCATTGGTCAGCATTACTTCAATATAAAGTGAATAAAAATGTTAATTGCTTGTATAGATTTAACTACTCATCCAATGATTACCTTGAGCTTTTGTATGCATTAACGCCGAGTTGATTCAATCATTTCCATGTCTACAGTACCGGACTAATTGTATTTTCTTTCGAAATCTGAATACCTTCGCACTCAATGGCATTATATGTTGGATTGGAACATTCCACAACGATTTTAAGCATTATTCTAGGTCTGCTTAAATCGTTAATATTTCACGCAATATACGATTTTTAATTTCTGTACATTATGTAGGAAGACAACTACAATTACTGAATTACAATATTCTGCACTGAGCGTGTATAATTATAACAACTCAAACCAGACAAAGATAAACAAAATTAACATATATACTATAGATGCACACTTTATTAACCGCTCCTTAAAAGAAATTAATTAAAATTAATGTACACACATTGGTAACACAAAAGTATTAAGCATTTTAAGTAGTAATTTAGTTAGGAGCTGTTACTGCATAAACCTTAAACCAACCCTGCCTTTTAAATTCAACAATTACGAAGCGCTGTGCATTACAAGATGAGCAAGTCATTGTACTCTTTTCTTTGTGAACCAATCAATTGACTTTGTATATTCACTTTACATAATACCATAAGAATTTTAAGCTCATCGATTACAGTAGAACCCTGATACGAGTTTTTTTTATATTATTTGCACTTCTTTGTGAAATTAAATGTTAAAAGTTGTCATCTCCGCTTTGCATTATTTAACGGTAATGGTTTCAGATATGGATGTCACGATCTAGATAGATAAGTGTACATCTTTGGTTCAACCAGTGCAAGATAAAATCTCTTCTCTATTAATGACCCCAATTTTCCAATTGTACCAGATCCATGAAAACTAGTTAGGTAGAGAAGGTGCTAAATATTGTCATCCGTATCCTTTCAGAGGGTGTTAAGTACAACTTCTCCAGCATGCAAAAATTACGAAATTGGATCGTACATTAAAAATCGATGTACCTCAGCATTATCTAATAAAGTGTTTGAAGAATTGTATAATCCTCTTATGGGAAAAATGTTAGACAATCTTTCTATAAGTAGTTCACGAATAATTCGTTAACAACCTTTTCGTCCTTCTTCGTCTTCGTCTTGCAGCGCGATGTAAAGTAGAAACACGAGGAACCTACAGTTAACGTAAAACCCCAACGACAGAACTTCCAGAGAAGGTTTTTGGCGTAAAACCCCACGGTTGCCAATCGGATTGGGTTTGTATGTGGTGAGTTGCAGCACAAGATATTCATTCATACACTGCGGTGGTAATGCTGAGGAATCAAACCTAAGCCATAATCGACGTTTTGTCCAAAAAGAGAATATTCTGTCAACTGAGCTACCACCACTTACAAGCGATAAGTCTCAATTACTCAACGAAGAATGTTGCTTTACTTTTACTGTTGCAATAGAGTTGCAAAATTACAAGTTTGATTTATCCTCAAATTATTGCTATTACAATCAAATGATGTCACAACGAATAATTGGAAAAATCAATAAGCTACATTTTTTTAACACAATTCATATGAATTTTTCAGTACCTTTTAAACAAACATAGGACTGCAGAAAACATATTTCTCGAGCTGCTATGCTACCGCTTCAGCCGTAACTGTTATAATATGCCGTCGTCTGTCTATTTATACTCTGAGACTTTAAATATATCAAATCTATCAAATCCATCAATATGTTACTAAAAATGTTTTAAAGGGCACGCAAATAATAGGAACCAATTAAAACAGAAACCAAAATTATTTAATTTGGACAATAACACTAGCAAAATAAAATAGAAACGTATGTCAAATAATTCGTTTATGGTCTGGGAATGATCGGTCCATTCGTCTTAACTAAAGGAAATCATCTTAACATAACAATAAGATTAACAAAGAAAAACATAAAATGCATTGTTTCGATACTACGCTATTCTTTTAGTAATATAAAGCGATTAATGAATGAAAAAAGTATCGTAAATGGTTTATATATTTCCATACATTACTTTTATGGTTATAATTTATGTTCTCACTCAGATCCGAATTCACCAATGGCAAGGAATAAAGCTTTTCGTTCTTCTTAAGTGTAAATCATTGGAATCAATAAAAATCGAGCAATAAATATACAGCATCACACAGAAAAATATTTAGCTTACTTAAGATTTCCAAACGTGCACAAAAGTGATTTCGGAGGCTATTAAATGATAGTATTTTGTCCTACTCATGTGCTGAGCAGCAGCAGATGTCAAACTTACAGTTTTTTCATTATGTGGCAGAGCATCATCATGTTACCACTGCATGTTTGTATATTTAATTGAAGGGCAAAAAGTTTTTATAGATAGACAAACCAATATATCCCATAGCAATTCAATACATCAATTTCAACAAAATATTGGGATTGCGCGTTCAAATTTCTAGCAGCGAGTCATTATACAGGGTTTAAATTTTCTAAAACCGTGGAATACGACCAATAAACTAAAATACTTTTCTTAAAACCAGGCCATCTATTTTTATTTGCATTCCCAGTTCATGATAACCAGGATGCAGGGTTTAATAAGTTTCTATGGTTATAGGTTCTTTGTAGACCCACATTTTTCCTTTAAATACATTTAACTGCAAATTATCTTTACAGATGAACATAGCTACAATTATTGTATTATTATTGATATATACCTGTTACCGTATTTATTTTCGACATTTATTCAATTTCTATGTAACCACAAAAATATAGAAAAGTTCGTCAGTAAACTCATAATGAAATCAATAATTTAAAAGTACCAAAAATTAGAACTGGTAAAAGTAAACAATAATTTCGTAGCTCATTAACAAAAACTACTATTTTAAAATATTTTGAATTATAAAAATACAGAATTCACAATTTAGATAATACGACAAAATGTCTGTCGATATGTTATAATTTCAAATATGGCAATTGTTATAAAACATCAACGTTACAACATTTCATCATATTTCTATGCATTTTAGGCGGTTTATAATAACAGGGTGCCTTAAGGGTGTTTATCTAGATTTAAAAAATCCTACAAATACGCATAATAACAGAAACAAAAATTTTCAATTTTTTGCCTGAAGTGTATTCTCTGTTAAAACCTTTAAATAAAAATCGTACGATTACCTACATTAAGAAATGTTATTTATTATATGATTTATACGAAGTGATCTTCCTTATACAGAGTGTTAGAGAAGTCGACCACATAATAGCAAAGACTAAATCTAGGTACAGAATGAAGTCAAACAATCCTGAAACACACGCAACTGTCAAAAATTAAAAAAAAATGTATTATTGGAACATAAAGTAAATTGTTCCATTTTTGTAATAATGCTATGTAGTGCCTGACACTAGATCAAACTGTCACTAATACTTAAGAAATGCGACAATTGGTAATAAGCATCCCGAAGCAGTTAAAATGAAATTGCAGCAGTTTAAAAATTGTAGAACACTAACACTAATTTATGTAGAAGCTATGGGCGTGGTGTGGTGTGGTGGTAGCTCTGTTAGTAGAGCGCTCGCTTTCTGAATATAACGTCGATTCTGGCTTGGGTTCGAAATCCAAGCAGAACCATGTAGATTTATAAAAATCTAGCCTGCAACCCACCACACACAATTTCCCAATTCGACTTGCAACCGTGGGATCTTAATGCTAAAAACCTTTTCTGGAATTTCTGTCGTTCGGATTCGACGTTAAATTGTAGGTCCTCCGTGTTTCTACCTTAGCGCTGAGGAGAAACACGTGGCAGAGAAGAGGCCGATGCCCAGCAGTGGGACGGAAAGGCTGTTGATGATGATGGGCGTAAACCAAAAGCGGTTCAGTACCTTTGCCTATATTTTACAAGTGTAAAGTAAGTAGATTTACCTCTTATTGACTTCCCTGTAGAGACATATAGATGTACCTACAAAACAAAATTGCCCAGGATTAAACTTCCTTCTAACTAGTAATATTTGACACACTATTAATTTAAAAAATATTTTTAATATTTTATTTTTATTATTTAGTGGTTTGTAAATGAAACTTTTAAACATACATAGGTTACTTACATGCATAAACATATTGGAGTATGCAAAAAATAAGAATGAACTACTCTCGATTATCCAGTTTGCGAATTATCCGTGTCCTGCTTTCGTTACGTGGCAATATTTTTTACTGCGTTGTGACTAGTAAACGTACTATAGACCTATCACAATTTACTTTCGTAAGAAACAGAAATTGTAAGTACAGTACCAATATATTATAATTTTAACAGTTCAATATGTCAAATGTATTTTTATATACTATGCAGTACATACATAGGTAATTTTTTCAGTAAAACGCAAAAATCGTGTTATACGTCTTTATCAGTTATCCGTGCACATTGATCCGGTGATTAGCATGGATAATCGAGAATTTGCTGTTTAAACATAACATTACGGACTTCTCAAGTTTATGCAAACCAGACACTAAACAACTGCATGCATTCATTTCTAAACGTTGTAGCAAGTTTTATTTATTATAAATGATTTATGATAATAAATCGCCATTTTCAATATAAATACGTATACCCACTCAAAACAAACTAAAACCTGCCCAGAAATTGCTGAAGTCCCGCTATCTGGTAATACCATATAGTACAAACTATCAAAGTAAAAATCTAAGAAAAAGGTCTCTTGAATGAATACCTCTGACTGAAAAAGTTATGGATATTAATACTCAATCTTGCGCTTTTAAACAAAAATACATGACTGTACACGCTCACATACAAAAATATTGGAGTATCCAGAAATTAAAAAGAATAAACATACAAATACGCACTTTATAAATGTATCCAAACCAAACGCCGAATAAACTGCACGAATTAGTGGAAAGTGACTTAAATAAATCAACCGTTGTGCGTAGAGTCATCGGCTGGATCAAAGACTCCTTGGTCTTCTAGAAAGCCGATTGCTTTTTTACCGCGTGCAGTAAAAACCACGATCACTTCGATCGTATCGGTGAATTAAGACATGAGCTTACACAGGCAATCAGACGTGTTTTTGTGAGGATTATAAATGTCGGTAGAAAAATCTGTGGTATTTATCAGGTTTAATTATGCAAATTAAACTTTTTTCTTTGTTTTTGCTGTTTGGTTATACTCGTATTATGACAAGCCCGTAACAATGTTCATTGAAAGCCCATTAGAGTCATTCATATTTTTAGTTTGAACTGTTTTTAAGATGTCAATTAAAAGCTTCTACGATTCTCCATTAAAGCTTCCGCTTTGAGTGTCAAGTTTCTATTTACGAGATATAAAATTCAACAGTCAACTATTACGAAGTTAATATATTGCTTAGGGCTAACACCTAGTACAGAAAGTAATGTTTGGAAATTCTGTATCACTATAAGGACATATTTTAAATATTAATTATGTTTCATAGTTTGTGCTAATACCGTAAGCACAACCTATTTCAATTATTCTGGTGTTCATTTAAATTTAATATTCTACAAAGCGATGCCCGTCGTTCTGGTTGTGTTTCGAAATTTTTTTAAGGAATGGATTAGCTGTAGCGGCGTGCAAGTTCTGTACCTTGTAAATATGTGGACCTGTTAACTAATAATGCAAATCTTTATTACTTGCGAGGAACATCCCTCCTTATAGAAGTTTGTTCGCCTACTGTTGTTTTGACAGTGGTAGACTGGCGTACATTGCGTTCCAATAATACAAATATAGAGCTTTTAAAAAGTGCTCATACAAGAGAAAAAGCACAAACCACAAATGTGAACAAAAAAAATACGTATTTTATGCAAGCAACCATGTTTAACTAATACTTTGTAGGAAAGTATATCATACACTAAGAAAAAGACGTAATTACAATAAACAGTAGTACATTTTCGAAATACTGAGTTAGCGCTGGAGTATCATTATTTTACTAAGACGAAGCACGACGGTCGCAAAGAAGTGTTTGCTTTCTCTGTTTGAATGAGACCTTATATATAGTGAGAAACGTTTGGGTTTAAGAAAAAGCGACGACTGGAAGCGTCTTAAACAAATAATAAAACCCCAGTTTAAACTTCTTTGTTTATCTTGTTTATTGAATTTTTTATTTTGTTTGCTTTTACTACCTATTCTACATGAATTAAATTTTTCTGTTGATCTGTTCGAATGTTGTAGTTGAAACTGTAATTTAACATTTTATTTCTATGTAGGAACTTACTGAAAAATGACAACCATAAATATCATATGGAATCTATAGGAATACTGATCATAAATATGGATACCCATTTCATTTGTGCTTGCTTATTATGTTATAAATACAAAAAAATACCCTATGGAGGTTTCTGTTTAAATATCCGATTTTCCAAGTATAATATTTTCAAATAATTCTGTCCTATAAAATTATAGCACCTAACTACCTATATGTATATATACTGACCAGTAAAAAACCACCTTGAAATATTTCACAAAAGCACTAAAACGTTCATTAATATAAGTAGTGATTGTATCAGATTGAAGAACCATTCATTGTTGATACAGGATACCAAACAAACTCAAAAATAAATTTAATTTAAAAACTAGCAAACAGCGCAAATAGTTGTTTTCTCAATAATAAAATATAAAGGTAGCTGATTTTAATAGACCTCCTGGTAATTGTTAACAGCGTGTATGCTTTGCTAGAGCATTAATTATGTCATTCAACCTTTATGGCATTGAGTTGATTAAATTTGTTCTGCAAATTTGAGGAATTGCTTCAAATTTCTTTTGAGGAGCAAACCATAGCTCCTGAAGAGTCTCTGGCATCTATATCCACCTCCGAAGTTCATCCCATAGATGTTGTATCAGATTAAGATCCGGGCTACATGCTGCCCAATCAAGTGTTCTAATGCCGACTTTATTCTGCTATTCAAATGCGACTCGTGCAACGTGCGGTCTAGCGTTGTGCAGAAGCCACTTTCAATAAAATGGGAAAAGAGGACGACAGCTCTTTGAAGAATATCTTCCACAGATCTATGGGCGCCCAAAGTTTTATTTTCCATAAATATGAGTTCGGTATGTGCAACTGTGGAAATGCCTGCCGACATGGGGACAGATCATCCCTTAAAAAATACACGTTTAGGTACGGTGCAGTCCGCATATCGTTCGTTTCGTCAGCTCCACATCTTTTCTCGACCTTCAGGTGCTCGGAGACAAAAGCGCAACTCATCAGTACAGAGCACTTCACTCCATTGCCGAAGAGTCCAATTTGCAAGTAATTGCACAAACTGAAGACGTGTCCTTCGATGCCTAGGTGGTATTGCGGTCTTGTATCAAGGTCCTTACGACGTTAAACCACTTTCGAAATGCCTTCGTCGGATCCTCCTCTCAGATATTTCAACCCCTCGCACTATTTACAAGCGATGTTGAAATAGAACTGCTGTTGATCTGGGATCAACTAGTGCTAGCTTCACAAACCTAACAATATCCAAAAATCAATTCCAGGCATCCTGAAAGGTAGTACGAGATATTTACAAGGCATAACAGACGTAGTGCAGATTACGACTGTCTCCAATCAAGAGAATATCACCTGTTAAAATTAAAACTAGGACCTTTATAAAATATTTCAAGGTTTGAAGGGTACTTACAATCTTAGTCATTTTCGAAATAAGCTCCTAACTCACATCAGAAATTTGTTGGAACAATTCTAATGTTGCTGCATTTTTTGGACGTCCACTACATGGATTGGCTGCCACGATCGCTATTAGATTTAGTAGTTTACTAAAACAGTAGAAAATGAAGGTGTAAAGTCATTGCATTTTTATTTTTAAATAAACTCACAAATACTGTTATTGGGAAAACTGTAGATAAACAACTAGTTGACAGTATGACTTGACATTATACAGTTGTTCATACACATAATAGGTAAACCAGTTGTTTGCACTATGAATTTCAAAACTAGTAGTCCCGTATCTACTTCATTCTGAAAACTTTTCAGATGATTCTCGTACATAATGCTATGATCTAATTTATAATATATTTTCAATTAGCATTATTATTGGATAAAAACTTGCCCCTTCGTGTATGCCCATAAACTGTAAAATTCGTAATCAAACGGGCAGAAGTATTAGAAGGCTAAAATAAAAACTTAGCTGCATACGTATTTGCTTTAATATACACATATATTGATAATAAGGCAGAAGCTATAAAGTACTTCTAACACGCGAACATAAATTTTCCTATATATCCCAAAATGATGTTTTATTTTTTACAGCTTTGTCAAAGTAACTCACTTCCAATTATAAAAATATGTTCTACTAGATTTTATAAATCGATTTTTCTTGTATTCTAGATTTGAAACGCATATTTTTGCTATAGCAATCTCCTACCGTAAAATTGTGTGCATGTGAAACAGCAATATTTTACGAAGTGAAAATATTATGTATAGTTTTGAATATTTGGGAAAGCACTTGCTGAAAAGTAAATAAATTACCGGGGTAGGCCTGAATTCCTTTCATTTTAAAAACAAGGCATGCGATTACCCTTTTTTGCATAAATTTAAAAGCACTTGGCGGTAAATAAGATAATGCTATACGCCTTGTATTCTCGGCGAATGGAAAACTATGCTTTACTTTAAACGAAATTTATTTATCCATTTATCGCGATGAAGTCAATAGAACAGTTAATTTAACTTCTATTTTGCCAGTATATTAAATTTTAATTTACTGTTTGCTTGCAGTATACCAGAATAAGCACGTTTAATGAAATTGCTGCGCAAAATACCTTCTGAAATTTTTACCAAAACGCTGTTACTAGTCAATACATATTAAGCTACTAAAAACTAATAAACCTGTTGAAATTACTAATAATAACGGTTTTACTTGTTAATTAAAGAGTTAACGGTTTATTAAGGGAGCATTTTTAACAATTCATCATTTTTTTGTACTAATAAACCATCACAATAGTCTGAAAGAAGCTCTAGTAACACCGTGCTTAATAGGAATCTCTGTGAATTTTAATTTATTATACGCTAGTTTATGAAACAAGGCGTTTAAATTAACCTAATTAATAACAAAGCCTCGCTGTTAAACAACACAAATCCACCAATTAGTTGCTAATCAAGTAGATAGTCTGTTCTTGATCAGCTGCAGTATAGTAGAGAAAAAGCTCCCCAATGGAATCTACTACAACACAAGATTGTAATTGTTTGCTATTTCGGGGAACTTGATTAATGCAGATTTCTTGTCTCCATTGTAAGCTATATGTTTTTATCAAATTCTAAATACACATAAATACAAACCATTATTCTTAGGACTGTAGTACGGCGAGAAGCGAAGAGACCTCGTTACAAGCCCTATAAATCCCAAATGGTATTACTAACAAATTAGCATAAACTTCTACATACTATTTGTACGTAGTACAGTCGCAATGGATACAACACAATACAATACAAAAAAAATTAAGACCAGTTGTATATTTTGTAGTTAATCGATTATTTAACATTAACTCTTGATACAATGTCTAAATCTATTTAGTTACCAAATCATTTTCCAGAAAAAAAGTTAATACATCTTTGTATGGAATTTATATAAATAAATATATTATTCTTATTCTTCTTCTTCTTCAACCTGTCTCCATCCACTGCTGAATGCAGGTCTCTCCCAGTGTTCTCCATTTCTCTCTGTTTCCTGTTTCTCTGATCCATTTTTTGCTATTTTCACAATATCGTAGAACCATTTACTTTTCGGCCTTTCTACGTCTCTTTGGTCTGTGCGGGATCTCCATTCTATTCATTTCCTATTCCAGCTTTATAATGTGCCCCGCCCATTTCAATTACTACTTTGCAATTTTATGTACTACATCTGTTACTCTTGTTTTACTTCGAATCCAATCACTTATTTTTCTGTTACGTAAAGTTATTCAAAAGGTTGTGGTTCAGTGGTTAGAGTACTGGGCTCCGGTGCGGAAGGTCGGGAGTTCAAACTGCCGACTCGATGTCTGACGGGCGGCCGACCCAGTCGATCTAAATTATTTGGTACCTGCGTTCGAATGAACAAGCAATAATAATACGTTTGTCTACTGTGTGATGCTCACCACATTACCACGTGTCATTCATTTGGCACACAACAACCGGGTGTAAGGGCAAGGATCGGGAGCTCTGACCTTCCGCCTTGCAGGCCAACTTCTTTAGTATGAATATTTTTATCGGATGACATGAATTGTCTTAAGTAGATGTATTCCGACACTTGTGGTAAGTTCACATTTTGTACTGTTATATCAATTCCATTTATGTTGAAGATAGCCATTTATATTTATTCCATTAGTATCCCAAATTTAGTTTTTAAACATATCTTCCATAGCACCTGCCTCACACCTCTTTACAATTTTAGTTGTATGGTTTTTCATGGAGTTGTATAGTAAACGTTGCATTCTCATACAGGTCTTTTATTTTATTTGTATATATCGGCGATCAATTCTATTTCTTTTTATAGCATCCATCACTGTTCAATGCAATCGAATGCTTTTTCGTAATCGATAAGCGTCATGATAAGGGACTTGTTGTATTCATTAACTTTCTGCAGTAGTTGACGTACCGTCTGTATGTGATCTAAGGTACTGTATCCTTTTATGAAACCTGCTTGTTCAGGTGGTTGAAATTGACCGAATTTATCACATAGTCTATTGGTTATTACAGTCATAAACAGTTTATATAAGTGTGATAGTAGTGATATTGGTCGGTCGTTTTTTAGTTCTGCTTCATCATCTTTTTTAAACAGTATATAGTAACTAGCGACTTTTTCCAATATATAATAACTATATAAGGACATTCAAATTAAATGTTTTGGTTTATTTGTGAATACATTACATTGTTGAAGAAATCAGTCAAACTATAGTCATATTTATTTAGTAAATAATAGGCAAATATATAATTAATTTTTATGCATAATAATGATAATGATTTTATATTTTCAATAAATGTTTTATTGCAGTTTTTGGATTACTACATTCTTTCCACCAATCAACATTAAAACATACTAATTTGAAACATATTGAATATTAACTTCTAGGCATTACAATGGTACAAGCTAGTTTGTGAAGTTGCCGACAAGAATTTAATCAAATTTGAGTTTAATAAAACATAATAGTTTTTGTAGTTGTAAATATTGTTGTTCTTCTTGAAGATATGGCATTGAAAGTTCAGTCAATATATCTGAAACAATTGTTAAAAAACGTTCTGCTGATGATTTTGGTATAAAAAAATTTGAGCTCTAGAATGTATCTTTAACCCGGGAAAAATGTTGCATAATGAAAATTGTCAAGAGAATTTTGCACCTTTAGAACACGACGAAATATCGTCGTAGATGAGACTTGCACAGCATGTGTAAACGACTCACTGAAAAGGCAAACGACCAATATTTTGCAATTATCCTGATAGCAACCATTTTCTAGAATGTAAAAAAAACCGTGCTGATAGAATATGTAGCGGCAGTACAGTATAACTGAATAGAGTCATTAAATTAAAGTCAAGTTAAATCGTTCCCTAAGCATAAAAAATATTGCAGCACGACATTTGCTGGGTACCGCTACCGTTACCACTGCCTTTACCTCTACCAATATGATTACCACCACAACTACTGCTTCTACTACTACTATCCGATATTCCTTACCTTTCATGGAGGGAATTGGTTGAAATGAGAACGGGAATATTGTTGGTATGGATTTCTATATAAGGGTAAGGCTTATGCATGAATTCCTTCGATTGATTTATTTTAATTTAACAACTGTCATCAACAATGACCAAGTTCTTCTGTTGCACAAGGACACAGGCTTAAGAATCGTCCATATTTGTAACAGCACCCTGTACAACAACCATGTAGTGTGTCAGTTTGGGCGATATTGTGCAACATACTCACGATTACACGTGTGCAATATGAGCGATAAGTTTTGTACTCACTGGCAAGTAAACTTCTTGTTGGAAAGGACAGTTTTATTCACTGATTCTAACCAGCTAAACCGTCCTGGCCAAGAAAAGGAAAATGTATTTAATGGAAAGCTAAGGTCGTACTTAGCTATTTTAACACGAAATTTATCTGAAAATACGTAATAACATGTCTTATGTTAATTGTTCATGGCAATAATTATAAAGTTGAAATTTAATAATAGCAACAACAATGGAGATGTTCGTGTTGTTAATGAACGACGAATAATTTGTGTTACAACAATCCAAGCATACATTATAAAGCTGTTACTTAATTGCAAGAAAACAGTTCAATACATAAAACTATGAAATGGTAGCAGTGGGGCCTAGATTCTTCAAAAACTGCTTAATTTGTACGGTTTAATAGCGCGTCGGTATATATGTATATAAACATGCTCTCGCATTTCAAATAGGAAACTTTAGGCGCCGACTATGACGTCCTCATGTCTTGCATTGATCGAATTTGTTTGGTTTTATTAGCGAATTTTTGCTTCCCCCAAATTCCTTGTGGCGGCCCTCCTTGGAGGGGTGGGACTCGGGTTTGCCCACCGGAGGCCCAGATCCATTTGTTTTAAAATTCGCCATTTTGATTAGGGGGCTTTTAACCGTAAAACGCCACGTTGGCTAAACGGGTTGGTGAGTTTAATAATCAGCCGCTCCTAACCTGGAGAACAGACGCAGTCGAGTAACCGTTCCTCTGGAATCAGACGTTGCTCTTTGCTAGTTATGGCCCGCCCCAGGTATTTACCAAACAAACAATTCGGAATGAATATCGCAACATACAATGTACGTCATTTAACAAAAGATGAAAAGCTGCGCGAACTAGATGAACAAATAAAAAACATGAACTGGGACCTAATTGGACTATCAGAAATTAAAAGAAGAAGAGAAGAATGCCTCAAACGCAAATCAGGAAATATCGTATATTACAAAGGAAGACAAAACGAAAGTCTCGATAGGGTAGGATTTCTTATCGCCAAAAAACACAGTAACAAGATTAGACAATATATAGGACTATCAGAAAGAGTCGCACTTATAATTATAGACATAAACAAAAACAGCAAACTGAAAATTATACAGTCTATGCCCCAACATCCAACCACGAAGACGAAGAAGTTGAACAGTTTTGTGATAGCACACCACAAGCACTAAACAACTACAAAAGTACTTATACACTCATTATTGGTGATTTTAATGGCAAACTTGGAAATAAACTAGAAGAAACAGAAAACAGAATAGGCAACTTCGGATACGGAACACGAAACGAAAGAGAGGAGATGCTCATGAACTTCCTAGAAGCCAACAGACACTTTGCTATGACCAGCTTCTTTCGGAAAGAACCGCAAAGAAAGTAGACGTAGGCGTCACCTAACGGAGCAACAAATAATAAAATAGACTATATCCTTACAAAACAAAAAAATATTGTTCAAGACGTTACGGTCATCAATTCTATGTCAATGGGAAGTAACCACAGAATCGTGCGAGCAAAAGCACAAATAAAAAAGCTAGTAGGTAGGAAAAAAATACAGACAATTGTTATGTTCATTTGATTTTGCCACTTCATCTGAATTAAAGTCATATTTTCATTGCCGCTCTGTAGCCGATTACTATACTGTTATTTCCCAAGTACAGTTTTAGTGAACCTTTTGTTGTTACCATGCAAAATTGCCGATTAATATTTTGCCTACGCGCTTGACTTGCCCTTGAGCCCTAGGGAGCCCTACGTCTTAAATTGTTCTAGAATTATTGCAACATATTTCGCAATATGATGAAATCCTCCAGCTGCTGGATACTTTCGTTCGTTTTTCTCTTGAGTCGAATTCAATATCGTCTTCGGCCTGGTTGCTTGCGATAAGCGCCGTAATGAAGTACTGCAGGGGCGGCTTGGGTTCTCGATGGGTGTCCATCGTGTTCATTTTCGTATCGCTGGTTTCACCGTGGGGTGAACAGAACCATCGACAAGTGTTGGATTTAAAGAAACACACTGAAATTTTAACCCTTAGAAGGAAATGCATTGCGAATTTGTCGATCGCCTTTGGCGGATTAATATCGAGCTCATTTCCCGTCTCTCTGGTTGTGCAGCTGTTGCGATAAACGCATCGAAGTTTTGGCCCTTACCGTTGACTCCATTCGATCCAGTCTTCAGGGGCGCGCCTGTGGATTTTTTCTGCTTCTTAAGAACACAAGACACCCCAGAACGTGGCTGCTTTTCTCTCTCTCTCTCTCTATCTACTTCAACGAAAACTAAGGTAAAAGAAATTGTTTCTGGTGTTGTGAGAAACTTTTTCCGAGCTTTATTTTCAAATTTCAAGTGTTGAACCTTCAGTCACCTATTGTCATTTTCTTTTTTTTTTCCTGTTAATTGTAACGAGTAATCATAAATTGTATTTTTTTTTTTGTAAACTCAGTCGCCACTGGCTGCACAGGTTTGTTTTAAAAAATTAAATATCGCAAGCCACTGACGGCGAACCTTTTTCAGTTCGAATGTTCTAACAAAATCTTATATTAATTAACCACAAATATTACCATTTTCCATGTAATCGTTATAATTTTTTTACCATGTCAGTAATTTAAAAGAAGTAGAATTGTATTTGTCGTGAAATTTACCATATCTTTTATATTTGTGTATTTTTTATATTTGTGTGCATGAACTTTGCAAGTTTTATATATAGGAGGAGGCACAATAAAGGTGAGTACGATTCCCGTAAGCTGCTGGCTTCTCGGCCTTCCACGAGAACTGGTAATCTGCTATAATTTGGAAGGCAGCACCCGTTAATTTTGACCTACCCTGTACACAACTAGGAAGATTTGCTTCCCGTAAGTGGTATCCGTGAACCACCGCTACTCCTCTGAGCTAAGCTGTAGGCCTTTTTCCACCTATCCTGTTACGGGTCAACGGCCCGTACCACAATCCTACAAAAGAATAGACACAGAACTTCTTAAAAAATAAAACAATATGAAAATCAGTTAAAAGATGCCAATATTCTAAAATTAAAAGAACTAAACCTAGATGAGATGAATTGAACAATATCAAAGGAATTACTAGAAGCAAGCTCAAAACTAGCAACAAGACAAAAACACAAACAATTAAAAATCAGTAATTAATCCCAAGAAATGCTTAGAAAACGTCGAAAATGCTAAATGAGAACAAAAATACCTAAATAGTCTTAGATATGTCGACAATGTGATTCTGGTTGCTAACAAAAAGGTAGATTTCCAAGAAATTATCAATGAGAATCATCGAAGATCCTTAGAAAAAGACCTTAAAATGAATCTCGACAAATCTAAGATGTCAAACAGCGCCGAACAACACAAAATAACGGTAAATGATATCGAAATAGAACAAGTGACTGAATATATACAGGGTGTCCTTTAAATGCCTTAAAAGCTTCAGGTAAAATTTTTCCTTTATGGATGTTTAATACAAATCTTCAAAAAAAAGTAGGTATTTGCAGCTTGGTTTTCTTGTACGAGAGTGTTAAAGTTCATATCTTTAAAACAGAATTTCATGGAAACAATAACGAGAACTTTAATGTTGCACGTATCTGCCGATAAGTGACTGACTGCCACTTGATTATGTAAAGATTAATATTGAGTTGACGC
>JABXWE010004315.1:0-33990 GCA_014611495.1 Limonius californicus
GCTCATCACATTTCGTGCTATTCACAGGTCTAACATGCCCCACCCTTGAAAAACCCCATACCTCAGACACCACAAACACCCTGGGAAAGTGCAGTGCTCAGGATTCGAACCTGAGCGACTTTGGTAGAATAACTCCGAAGCCAAGCGCTGCGGCCATTACTCTACCGCGGTCCCCTGAGGAAATCTTTAAAGTCAGCTATCTAAACAACAATAATTATATAAATTTAATAACTAATAATCATCTAGGTATATAATAGCTCTGTTACATCGCTATTATACGCATGCACCGTACATGAATTTAAACTTATTCGGTCCTATCAAAACCTTTATGTAGAAATAAGCTGTCATAATCAAGAAGATAAAATAATGAATAAACCACACTAGTACTGAAAAACGGTTTCAAAATCTTCAAGCATTTTGAGCATTTCAGTAATTACATTTTCGCATCAATTAGGTTAGCGAAATCGGATAATTTTCTCCCTTGCACTCCGGCGTAATAGTTTATTAACGTAATGTATCATAATATATTCCTTGTGAAAAGCTAGATCATCTATTAAGGATCGCCTAACACCTCGAATTACCCTGTCGGATCGACATAATGATATTGATATTTCCTCTTATTAATCTAAGAACGTGCAAACGAACATACAAAGAAAGCTCCCTGATAATATTTTTGGGGAAAAATTTCATATCTTAGTGTCTCGCGTTCACCGTTAATAAAAGTTGCCAACTTTTACTGTGTAGGTTTGTTCTCAATAATAAATGAAGTTAGGAAAGCAATAATAACACAGGTATTTTAAAGTAGATTCTGAGAATGTAAATTGAGTAAAAGCTTTCGGAATTTTAGTATCTCGTTGGTGGAGTAATATTACTGTTTTCTGTTGCGTTATTTTATCCCGGCATAACGCTGAGTGCATCGCATCGCATATGAAATATAAATTAGTGAAGGGATTTCTTTTTGTTTTGTCTGCAAAAACTTGCGACCATAATACTTTTGTACAATTCTTCAACAAGTACTGAAAATTAAGCCCTCAGTTTACGATTGCTGGGTTACCAAACAATAGTCTCATCAACCTATAGCTGAAACTTCGATCTCGTTTGAAAAGTGCTTCATTGGCACAACACAAATTATATATAAAACGTTTCTGGCAATAGGTAATTGGACAATTCAACGGTCATTGTAAAACCCCAAGTGCAAGTATTAAATAAAGAAGAAAGGATTAATAAAGGATTTATATAGAGTAGTTTCATTTCAGATTGTTTTAGACTTGGGTGTACAACTGTTTCCAAATTCAGCCGTGAAATTTATAAAACCAATACTTATTATGGTGCTAAAATTTACATTTGATTATAATTTTTGTAAGGAAACGAAAGGTGTGTAATAAAAACGTAAATAAAATGAGGGAAACAAATTCATTGGAAAACGGTATGGGAATAAATATATCCTAAGTTTCAGAAAGCCACTAAAAGTCGACAATAAACGAGAAATATGGAACATGAAAAAGGGAAAATTTGTTCATTTATTCCTCTGTTTTCGGTTTTATAGGTGTAAATGGAAGTTGAAGGGAAATGAAATTGCATATTTACATCAACAGCGCACGTAAAAAATACTACTTAACGATATTTTATTTCCTTCATAATGAATTTTAAGCTTTTTAATTTAGTTCTTCGGCGTCCTAATCCCAAATGTGCCTTTTATAACGTCACATTGTCATATATTTCTTCAACTTCCATAAAATAAATTTAAATGGGCAGAGAATGTTAACACATTTCTGCAATGAAACTTTATACACACATAGTTTACTTGGAACTACAATTATTGCAATCAATACAAACAGTTTAACACCGTTTACAGAAATGTTGCTGTAATTAAATATAAAGAAAATATTTTAAATAAAACTTCAGATGTCTCATTAAGTTTTCCTGAAAGAAAATACTGATACTGATGTTTAATTCGCTAATGAAGAGTTGCTATGGTGCATAAGTCGTAAATACTGTCGGTAAACATGAAATAAATCCAGGAAAACAAAATATTTTTTGATACATCGCTAAATTACTGCTAATGCCTGCATTTCAACGTTGTTAATCCGAAACATAGGACAATCACCGTTTATTGACTTCCATTTTCCGACACTAATATATTTTTAATTAGCATATGTCCCTTTTTACAGAAAACGGGATGCTGTATACGAAACCTTATTAAATAATCAATTTACCGTCAAATTCTACAGTAATAATACAGAATATTGTTAATAGTTTTCTTTTTTGTTAGCTAAAATTACAATGAAAATGTGTATAACTTTTCTGGAAAATCACAATTTGCAACACTTTCGTAGGTTGAGATTAAGTTTCCTTTAGAATACATTGTAGTTTGTCCATTGCTAAAGGACTCAATGCCCAACTCACACCTGGTATGATCCTGTTACCTTTTCTGCACAAATTTTGAAAAAATAGTGAACGTACATTTGACGTCAGTACACCATGAACAACCTAATTTATAAACACCGGATATGAACAAATCGTTAGTTCTACCTTTTCCGTTGAAAACCGTATAGCAAGTGTTTTTGGTTGTTTTAAAAATTTCATTTTGATTACATTTTAGGAATCGTCTCCGATATATCACTGAAGTATGAAATTGAAATATTTTTAATTTTGTTGTGGTCTTTCGTATAAAGTTTTGAATTGCTAATTTATAATTTTGGTTTTTAATTAGTTTGTCAATAAAGTTAGTGAAATGGGCAATACTGCGTGCATTTTTTTAAAATCGAAATCTCTTTATTAAGCTTGCTACATGAAGAAACTGTTAATGTGGATTTCTTCAACTGAAAATTTTAACTGCAATATTTTATAAGGATCGGTTCTTAAGCCAACAGTCTTTTTATTTTAGGTACTACGACCCTATAAACAGACTTTTTGCCAACTAACACAGTTGTTTCAGTGGTTCTGATGACGTACCATTGGTTATTTCCATTATGTTGTATTTTGTATGTTGTATACTTTTAGTAATTCATAAGGATTATGTGGCTTAGAATAGAGGGCAGATATTAAGAAAAAATTCATTATATTTGATTAATTTAGCTTGCTATATTGATTTATTTAGAAATCCCTAACGAAAACCATTACTTATCCCGAAGAATTCATATATAAGTTCCCGATCGTAATACAATGCACAAATTCGACTGAATTATTTTAGCCTTAGTATTGATATACTTGTTTATATAACAAACTTGCACATAATATACACCTGCGAGACCAAAAGAATGCTTAAGAAATATTAAAAAAATTATTTCTGAACTGGATGAACAAATGTTTTGAAGTTCACTTCTTTGAATAAATTGTAATAACTACGCTTCCTTATCAGTTAGTAGCTACGAGTTAATTGTTTTCTTGTTTCTGTGTACTTTTGTATGACAATTAGAATAAAATAAATATCGTTGCGCTAATGCTATCTACCATCTTCTTCTCATCGTGCCGTATCTCTTACAAATTGGCGACCACTGTAGCAAACGATTCTCTATTTTCAGCTATTATGAACAGCTGCTGAGCATTCATCCCACTCCATTGTCTTATATTTCTCAGCTATGATGGTTTCCTTCTTTCTATACCTCGTCTTCCTTCTATATTTCCTTTCATTATTAATTATGGCACGTAATATTTAGTGTTTTGTAATATGTGACTTGAATATGCAGTTTTGCGTTGCTTTACAGTTCGTATCAGTATCTGCCGTTTGTTCAATTATTCAGTACTTCTTCGTTTGTTGTATGAGATGTCCAGGATATTTTCGACATTCCATGTTCAATGTCTATGCCTCTACCCCGTATAGTACTAAGTAGTATATAGCATTTCGTCATTCTCCAGCGAAGATGTAAATTTAGGTTTGTATTACTTAATAAAGGTTTGATTTTTATAAATGTGCTTCTAGTCATTTCAATGTTTGTTTTAATTTTGAGTTTCGAGGTTAATTCTTCGTTTATCCAGCACCCAAGCTAGCAAAACTTGTCCACTCGCTCTATGTACTCCTTGTTTATTGATATGTTTGTATTATGATTAACGATTTTTTTATTATTAATATTTTTGTTTTTCCTGGGTGGATTTTTAGTCCCATTTGTTCACTCTTTTCATTTACTTTGTCTAGTAGGTGTTGACGATTTTCTGCGGTATCGGCTATTATTGCTGTCTCATTTGTTGTAATCAGTAAATCTAATATTGCTAATATCTACACTATTGACGATAATTCCTTGTTCCATTTCATTCAGCGTCTCTCTAAATATGATTTCAGAATATACATTAAAAAATAAGGGGACAATAGTCAGTGTACTAAACACCCTTGTCTTACATCTCGTTTTTTAGAAATCTTTTCGGTAGTTGTGTCGTCTACTCTTACAACTGAATCATGGTTCCATCCTTAACATTTATTCCAATTTTATATAAGCGTTCTATCAGTGTAATGTGTTGAACTCAATCGAAAGATTGTTCATAGTCCCTGAAGTAGATGAACATTGGATTTCCTTGGAAATTTTGATGGGTTTACATCCTTAGCATTTTTTGCAATTTTATATAAGCATTGTATCAATGTACTGTGTTGAACTCAGTCGAATGCTTTTTCCTAGTCCATGAAGCAGATGAATAAGTCTCTTACTGGTCTTTAAATTTTTGTGCTAGAACCTGTAAACACAACTCAGCTATTCAGGTTCCCATTCCAGTCAGGAATCCAAATTGTGTCTGCACAGTTTTGTTTTTGTTTTATACGTCTGATTGTATATGTACCTCAGAACATTCACACGTATTGATATTGTATTAATTTTATTATTTCAGCGTGGATTCCATCCGGCCCAAGGGATCATCCAGATTTTAATTGTTGAATTGCATTATGTACTTCGCTCTTCATTATTTCTGAGCCTTCGTCGTTTTCCTAGTCTCTATTTGGTACTTGTCTGTCCTCAATGCATAACTCTTCGTAATAGATTTGCTACAATATCAGCTTCTCTTCCTTTTCAGCTATAATTTGGTTACTGTTGTCGATCAGAATACCCGATCCATGTTTTTTTTTTTGTATAAAATTTCTTCTAGTTTTTTTGTGTAAGTTGAAATGATCGCGCTTTAATGTAGTTCTTCAATTTCTTCACAGTTTTGTTTCAGCCATTCTATTTTTGGTTGTTTAAGTTTTAGTTGTGTAAACTGATGTACTTCCTTATATTTTCTTTAATTAATTTTTTTGTATAATCTACATTGATCCATTAAATCCAGGATTTTGTGTGTCATCCATTCCTGTTCCTTCCTATTTTCTGTTCTACCTAGATCGCTGCTAATTTGAGTGAAGATGTTTTCAAACGACTTCCATAACATGTTTATATCATTAAAATTTTCTGCAGCTTGTTGCCCAGTTATAATATTTTCCAATACAAAATCTAGTTTTGTTGTAATTTAGTTTTATTGTAGAATATGTTACGCCATATATGTTAACTATCTTGGCTGATTTTATTTTCCGGACTGCCTTAATTTTTAATATTTTAGTGGCCACCAACGGTTTATGATCTGAAGATCTGACATCGTTGGGATGATATAACGGTTAACCACAGAGCATAACTTTTAGGTATGTTGGGGACATGCTCAACAGTCGACTTTCAAGGTTTACCTTTGTATATATCAAGAAGGTGCCCAAAGATGACTTCAAGGTTAGCTTTTGGACATCTTTAATGGTTAACCGAAAGATGTCTTTCAAGGTTAGCTTTTGGATATTTGTTAAGGTTAACTTTTTAGAAACCTTGAGGATGCCTTAAGGTAGCTCTATGATTAATTAATTTAATAATATGGTTAATTAATATAGTTACCCTACAGGTTAACGTTTGGTTGACTAATGACCTTCTATTGTTGAGAAGTTAACTATTAGCTATATTTTGGGTAACTCTGGTTATATGGGCATGTGCACATGAATCAAGGTGATTGATGTTTTTCTTTTTCGCTGGTAAGAGGGTTAATTCTTGGATTTCCGGTGTAACTGCAATGGATAAGACAAAACTTTCGATTTTATCACTGTCGTTGTCGAAATCGTCGGTTCGCATGAGTGCGTTTGTTGAAAAAGGTAGTAAGATCCTCAGTGCCTTTTCATGAAAAACTGGATATTCACTTCTAATTTTAACACAAAACTATGTTATGGGTATTTATTCCAACGATGTTTTTAACTCTAAGCCTGAGCTTAATGTAATAAGTTTCTCCTGTTCAAAGACGTTATCCACCTTCTATTCGCCAATCTTCTTCAGGTGAATAATAATATGATTTATCCCTTTTATATCCAGATCTCCAGAATTAATTAGATCTGATAGAAAGCATAACTTATCCCACAGTTGTTTTCTTGCATTCATTGCTTCGCCAGTATTAATTTCATTTTAACTGTTTTGTTATATAAATTTAAAAGGGTACTGTCATTTCCTTGAAGGCTTAAATTTAATTCATTTATAATGGAAAACATATGTGACAAGTATGACAGTTTCGCAACCCAGTTAATGTGGCTGAAAATTTTGACTATTCAGTTTTATGATATACAACAGATTCGAGTTCCTCTCTTAATTCAAACAAGCGATTCAAAATTCTACCTCGTGATAGCCATCGCGATGCTGAGTTGACGAAGAATCGATGTCGAACCAGCTAAACTTATAGAAGGTAGTGGTAGTTGTACTAGTTTTTAATTGTTTATCCAAAAAATTAGCTTCATATTTTTAAAGTTTTCACGGATCAGTTAGATTAAGGTCGCGTACCGGCGGTTGTGAAATACCGGTTTGTACCATGTATCTGATAATGCTAGTTGCTCTTCCTGGCAGAATTGTAACAATATTTCCCCCTTTTTGTTCCTTTCTCCTAGTCCAAAATTGCCTACAATATCTTCGAACTGACATTTACCAATTTTGGCACTAAAGTCTCCTAAAATGATATTTACATTTTGTTTCTTTGTTAGTTCAACAGCATCTTTTATTTGTGTATAGGATTTTTCTATGTGCTATCTATATAAGTTATCAAAAAGTGATCAGCTAATTTTAGCTTCGCAGAGAGCTGTAACTATATGTAAATGTAATGATGCGTTTTCGATTTTCGATCCAATATCTATAGAACTGCCCCTTTAAATAACACAGGAAATTACCTGCTGAAGTACGTCGGTGTAATTTTGTAATTAGTGTAACTTCTACATATGGGAATTTGTTGCTAACGGTGTTGATGTCAATTGTGAAAATAATACATAACTTTAAGTAATTAATTATAAATTATTCTTAACAGAGAATTCTCTAAATCGCAGAACGCAGAAAGTATAATTATTGTTTGGTTTTTTAGGCAATACAAAACAACATATTATGCTGTTCGTTTTCCGCCACGTACAACGAATTTAAGCTGCTGTTTACGGAAATATAATTATGTTCTAAAAGCCTTGTCGTTATCAGTCTGTGAACCGCGTACAACTAACTTTTAAAACACTATGCTACGCGAATATACCAATGGAGACTACTAAGTGTTATTATCAAACAAGGATATAAAACTTTGTTACACAGAATAATTTGTTATTATTAAGAAAGAAAATACCTTGGAATACCAAACAATATTTTTCGTTAAATAAACTCTGCTCGAATTTAAATTCTTGTTTTTCGGATAATTTGGAATTAGAAAATTGCATTGAATTTTTTTAAGTAGACTGCGCTAAGCGATTTCCAATCTATAAAACTGGTCAGTTAATAAAACTTTTGTGAGATGAACAACTACTGAACAATTTATGAATAATATTTTCTGTATCTGTTGTTTTTCAAAGAGCTGACTGAGACTTATTATCCGAACTTTTTCTCTTTATTCAAAATTGGAAACTTACGAATACATAATAATAGTTAAGCGTAGTGAAAGTCCTTGATGTAGAATAATTATTGCAAAAAACGGTCATTTTCGATAAACGCAATCAGGGTTAACTGATTAGGGAACTGAAGACTCATTACAATGACATTATATATTCACAATAAATTAACTGTAACAAATCACAAAATGCACACCGTGCTCCGCTTTTTTTTGCACTAACACTATCCCACTAACTCGAAAGGTTTGATCGCTTTAAACCTTCTCATTTTCCTATGTTGATCAAACAACTGGATTGCCTCAATGTTAATGTGGATGTAAATTCAATCTTCTGCGAATTTTTGAAATTTATCTGCAGCCATTTCCATACCAAGGTCTCTGTGGAGATCACTATTTCTGATGTACCAAGAAGCGTTGGCTATATTTCTGAATGTTACTTTCTTTGGTAAAACATCATAACTGTGTTCCATACATCCAAACTGTTTTAAATATGTACCTGTTTGCACAAAGTGAGTTTGTTGTGTATTGAAAGTTCAGAGTTTCTACCCATAAGCCAATATTATTTACATTTCTCTTTAATGTATTTTTTCCATTTGAATTTAGCGTCCAGATTCATCTGCAAAGTCTTTGCTATGGGATAACTTTACCGTGGATGAGCATTTGTTTATGTTTTCTATTAAAGAAATTTGTATGAACTGATTTATTTTCATTAAGTTTAATAGCCCAGCGCCGTGTTCATGCATTAATGTTGCTTAGTGCTGCTTGCAAATTTCTATTGTCTTCGTGCTCATCCATTTCTACTGCCAAGATGCCTGTGTCATCAACAAATGTTGTAGTCGTCGTATGCTCTGTTTCTGGTATATCACAACTATACAGTAGGTACAGCATTGGACCAAGAACACTGCCTTGGGGTACACCAGCATTAATTTTTTTCAGCTCCCAGTAAGTATCTTGTTCAACAATTGATTGGTATTATTATTTTCTTTTATGATTGGTTTTAGTCTTTGTAATACTAATATTTCATAAAATTTTGGTATGACAGGTAAGAATGAAATTGGTTGATATGATGATGAATTATTTATTGGCTTATGAAGTTTAGGAATTAATATAATATCTTTAAATTTCTAGCACATAAGCACGTATTTAAGTGCGAAGGTTGCTAAATCAAGTAAGTCAGTTGGGAAAATCCTTTTCTAGGCATTTGCTTCAAAATTGCTCCAGTTATGAAGTCATTACCAAGTATTTTGTTCGGATTCAGATTTTTTGGTTTTTTAAAATATCTTTTTATACAGTTACTAAGTTCTATATTCAATGATTCGTTATTTATAAATGATGGAATTTCTTCTTCAGTGCATATATCATATGGTTGGAAGGTTTTCTCCAAATAGTCGGCAAAAGTATTAGCTTTTTCTTGATTACTTTTGGCCCACGATGCAGAAGGTCTTCTAATAGGCGGAATTTGCATCTTCGGCATTCTCATATTTTTGGTTGCTCTCCATAAAGAATAGTCTGTATCCTTTCCATATGTAATTTAACTTAAATAGGTACCAAGCGTTTATCTTCTGATTTTTTTTCTATTTCTCTTCTTAGTTGTTGGGTTAACCGGTTCAGCATGGTTTCCTTATATTTTCCTTGCTCTTCTCTTTGCAGCACTTAATTGGCAAAATTCGGTTGGGTAGTTAATACCAGCGGTTCTCCCTTTAATTCTTCTTGTATTTGGTTGACATCACTTACTGGATATTGCTAACCTATATTTAAGCCTATGAGTTTGTAATCATGAGCGCTAATTGTGCATTTAAGAGTTGCCTTTTCTGCAGTTTTCCAACTACATTATGGTAATCATTTTTTTCTCTTAAAATTAGTGTTAAAACTTGATTATCATGTGGAAATTTAAAAAATTCAGCATTGTCCTCATCAAAGTCCTTGATTTTATTGCTATAAAAATATATAGAAGGTAATTTTGATAAGATTAAGGAATTTTTTGATGAGATAAATGATCTAAATGATCAGCTGTTTTTAATTTAACATTAAGTTTAATTATATTATGCCGATCAATTCCTAGGCTCTCTCATTAAATTGTCCTGTTGGATAGGTTTGGCTTATTGTCCTTGGATATTACTCCATTGCTTAATGTGATTACTACTGAAAAATGTCCATCAGCTACTTCCAGTTCTTGAATGTAATTTTGTGAGATTTTTCTGGTTATAAAAAGTCTAGAAATAGATCTGGTATTTGATTCCCGTCTTGGGCCAGTACTTAGGTTATTCGGTAGGCTGAAAATCCTAGTTGTGCTATTTAGTCGCAGTATATAAATCTATCGTTTCTATTTTCACCCCCTGGAGTTTAGTGTTAAAAACGCCAGCAAATATGCATTTTGCTCCAAGGCTTTACGAGAGAGAGGAATAGCTTTGCTTTTTATGGTTATGTCTTGGCGGAAAATATTTATGGCAGCGACTATTAGAGTCTGCATTTGATTATTACTGACGTAACTTGCGTTGGCTCTGTATATTTTCTTTTATAATTACTGCACTTCCTCCTCCAGCTCTATTCGATGGTAGATATTACACAATATTCTTTAAATTTAATAAAGTTCATGGGTAAAATGCGTTTCCGAGACTAAGCATAATAATCATTTACTCCTATTTCTAGGAACTGCATTTCGTTGCGATGTTGCAGAAGCCCATTAGCGTTCCACATTACTATTTTCAGGTCATTTTTCTTGCTGCTCTCCATTTTCGTAAGTCTGGCCATGACAGCTTTGTAAACTATTTTCTTGTCTAATTTCAACATAGTATTCAAAAGTATCTGTTTAATAGTGTTATTGGTCAGCTGTGATATTATTACGAACTTGTTTTGATTGTTGACTTGTACTAGCTTTTGGCACAGTTTATTTTTTATGAGATTGTGTAGCGGGTTGCTGTGCGTGTTTTGGTACATATGCTCGTCCTTTAGTGATTTCTTTTTTATTTTCAATTATCTGGTCTCTGATCTTTTACATCCCCTATAGTTTTCGGGATATTCTTACCTACATTTAGGCACCATTTTCATAGCTTTAGTACAGTCTCTTGTGAAATCTTGAGAATCTTAAAAATAAGTAATAGCGTTACTTCTGTAAAAATTTACATCACTTAGAAACTGTGAACTAAGTCAGCAACTTGTTTACCAAACGCCAAACTAAGAGATCAAGTGTTAATGCTGCTACATCTCTGCATATTTATGGAGCTCGAACGCAGTATTTTCATCACTAAAACCGATTTTAGAAATAGTGACAATCGATATGGTACAAATACAGAATACTCCATACAAAGTTGTATTCAGAAATTTCGAGCGCAAGTATGAGAGATTTTATGAAATTCTAAAAGAGTAATAAAAACATTTCCGTGGGAATCTACATAAACAATGCAATGGTACTGAATTCTATATTATCTCCAAACGACTACGTAATTCTTGCAGTAACAGAAGATGAATATATAAACTTAACATTATTACATAGGTCCATTGTATAATATCCACAGTAAAAAGAAAACTATTTGCGTTAAAAAAAAAGGACCAGTCTGATCAGAAACTGTTATCAATGGTCAAACCGTAAGGCAGGTCTATAATATCGAATACCTATGATACAACATAATATTAGACTCTTTCGTTCAAAATAGACCGAATTGTTTGTCTAATAAATTCTCTTATATATTCTAAACACTTGTATTAAATATTTTTTCTAAACGCAATGGTTTAAATAATCACTATGCTATCAACTAAATTATATTTATAGATATTGCCCGACCATTCCAGGAACCGAGAGTCGTTGTGTAGAGGCGTGCTTTTAGGTGGGATTTAGGAAAAATTAAGATAGTCAGTAAGAAATAGCCGAATGTGATGGGGTCTAGACTGGTGCGAAATTTAAGCCCCCCCCCGCCCGGAACCGCTTTCGCATTACTTCAGGGGGATGCGGGCGTCCCTCATATACCAGCAATTCATGCAACATGCACCCTAAAATTAACTTAGCTGGGGTTTGACCACGCGGCAAATCGGACCGCAATTCAATGGGACCTCGTCTGACAGCGCGTATTCACACTGCCCCACCGAGGTCCCTATGTATTTACTACATGTAAGATGATATAGATGAGCGTTTGGTATGTATTGCAGTAGATAGAGCTGTAGATAATGCTTTTGCTTTTAATGATGTAGTACTACTATTAGTAATTGTAATTATTGTACAATTGTGTTGGGGGCTTGCGAACTCGCCAACGGACTTGAGGGGTGAGAATAGGCTGCCA
Source organism: Limonius californicus (assembly GCA_014611495.1). Taxonomy (NCBI): domain Eukaryota; kingdom Metazoa; phylum Arthropoda; class Insecta; order Coleoptera; family Elateridae; genus Limonius; species Limonius californicus. Next base: position 12,102 of record JABXWE010004315.1, read on the forward strand.
GGATATTGTAATTACTGTGTTATTCCTGAGGAGGAGAGTAGTCTGCCAGGATTCTGTTTTGAGCTGCCTAATGGGTGGCGGTACCGGCATGGTTATTCGACTTGTTATCCTGCTTGGCCGAAACTTTATAGAGTGGCCTATGGAGAGCCTGTTTCTCACCCTATTTCTTATGGCGGAGGTCGTTTGATAATCACCATGACATGGGTACTCCCGCTGCCCGGTAGTAACATTCGGTTGACCGGTACCCGTTTCGGGTTAGATGCATCAGTCAATATCTAGTAAAGACAGCCCCTGTCAAGGTCACCCCACCCGAACGAGAACTACCAGAGACGGTGCTGTCGAGGTGCTACTAGATGCTCCGTGGGACTCTAAGGGGGAAGGGTGACCCCATGTAAGTAGAAATGTAGAAACCGCAGTGCTAATGTAGTAATATATTGTTGCTTGTATGTTCCATGCCTCGTTGGTTTGTGCTAAAATGGGGCTTGATTGTGTTATTACTTTACGAGTGCAATGCATACATGCATGAAACTGTAAGATCCCAAGCTCCCGAGAACCTTGCACCTTGCACCTTGGAGAGTGTACATAACCGATTTTGAGACCTATGGGTGAGTGTTGAGTTATTTATTGCTATTAGTTTGAAAAATTTCCCACAGCCCGCCTTGTCGAGGAACGGCCTACAGTGTAAATACCTAGATTTGAAAATAGACTCCTGACCGGCAATCTGCATAAAACACAACTTTTACTTGCAGCTGACCTGCAGTAAACGTTTAAAATAAACGCTATCGGTATTCTTCGGCAGGCTACGCCCATATTATTGAAGTTAAGGGACCGATCAGTTACTACAAATTTCGTCCAACGTAAAACTACTGAACAATTTCAGAATAAATGTTGTAAAGGCAGTAGTTTTACCTACTGTGAATACTACTTAAATGTACGCTCAAGAAATAAATATTTACAGAAGCATGTGTAGCTTCTGTCCACTCTCAATAACAGCTGGGAGGGATTGTAGGGTTTTGATCGAGAGGCAGGGCAGACAAGTGTTTCTAGGAATGTTAAGAGTAAACAGGGACAGTGGAGTGCAAAATGCCGAGCAGGGCAGTCTACAAAATGCAGTGTTGTTGGTAGCTAGACGTATTGTATTTGAAAGAGCGAGATCTTGGACGCGGTTTTCCAAGCATCTCTATGTACTTAGGCCATATTGGTCCATTGTAACATTGTAACTTAGAATTTTGCCTATCTGGGGTAACTCCAACTGCAGTATTGATTTTTAACTTGCCACACATCGCGGCTACATAGCTTACATATCTTTGGCGTCATAACTAATTAATAGCGTTTGCGAACCTACTAACTTATTGTGATGCAGTTTTCCTATAAGGTGAGACAAGATGCGAATTTAATGTTACCACTTACGTGTTTATATATAAATGTGGGCTGCAATATCAGCTAATATAAGCAGTGGCGTTGGTTGTGAAGATATGGTTTCTCTACCATGAAGTGTTATATGTATTTACGCAAATGCTTACTTTTGTATGCGTTGGGTCCCGTTATTGTTATTACACAAGATTGGTGTGTCTTTGTAAGTAGTTGTTTTAAACAGTAGCGCAGTGAATATAAGTAGCTATATGAGTAGATAATGTGTGTGGCATGGTTAATCATTATTCCCATAGCAATGATTGGGGGAGGTAATCAGCTGGTAAAGGTAATCTCGTGAAGGCGCTTAGTTTGAATTATTATTATTACTATGAAAGACACATCAATGCCAGGAGGACATCGACTGACTTTTATGTGGGGAAAAGTTGCTAATTATGCTCACCCCTTCGCAGGTGGGGTTAAGGAGGAATGTCCCCCTGCGACTCCCTGTGATTAACAGAGTGTCCGTCGCGATATAGTTCAGTTGCAGAATTTCCTCTGGAAGATTGGCGTACCAGAAGACATGCATAATTGTTGCTGTTGCAACAGCTAGCCGGCAGACAAGCTTCCATATCCTATACGTATCCCAATCCAGGGGCTGGAGAACCGCCGGTGAGTACAACTTCCTGATATTTAGTGACATGTCACCTGCCTGTGACATCCAGTGAGTTCTGATAGCATTCATTGTTTGTTTAACAGGAAATGCATAAATAAAATGTAGAAACGCCGCAATCGTAGTTAAATTTTAAATTCAGTACTTCTTATTCGCCCCCCATAAGGTCGATCCTAACAGTTGTATACTTTCTATTGTGAAAAAGAACTAAATATAGACTTGCTTTAATCAAACGTTTAGTCATTTAAATGTCTTTCTGAATTTCACTTTGAAACGAAACGTATGAAACTGCGTTTATGAACCATAATAGCAACGTCAGTATGGAGAAAACTTAATTACACCTTGAACCCAATTTAATGTTGCAAATGAACTAAGATGTAAAGAAATCCTTTATTGCTGGAAATGAATTCATTTACTTATTTTTAAATTGTTAATATTAGCTGCTTATTGCCAAGCTTTAGGTGCATATTATGAAATATCTTGCAACGTATTTTTAAATAAAGTTCAGTAGCAAGTTACAGTAAAATGCATTTTAAAAAATCGATGTCTTTTGGATAAGGACTAACATAGAGTTTACTTTCAGGTCTTCGTTGTTCAGTTGACTTAATTGTTGATATATTCTTAAACATACGGTTTTGATTACATTATTACGATGGTCGTAGCTAGGTAGTTAGCTATAAAAGACACAGGCCTACCAATTACGTATAATAAGTATCTTATAACCAAAAATCTCTGCTCATTTGATTATATTTAAAAAAAATGAAAGGGACCTAATTCAGCCAACGCAAACAACTGCTATAAAAAGCTATAAATATCGTAATAAACGTGTCCAGAGGCGGCACAGCAATGAGTACTGAGTAAGTAGATTAATTAACAGTCTGATAATACAGGAACAAAATGAAAAGTATTGGAAGCATCATACCTTCGTTAGTGTACTAGTGGCAATAAATAAATCAGTCAATGCACATCGCTAATATTGATAACGTTATTTGTTTAGTACTTTACAAAGCATTAACAAAGTAGTTATATGAGGGCTTGGTTGTCTACAAATTCTTCATTAAGATGTTGTCGTTAGTTCTAAATAACCTACAAACAAATATCGTTATAAAAACTAAAAATTTGCATTCACTTATTTTTGTCCACACTCTAAATACTGAAAGTCAACTTAATGTGTCTTTGTTCTAATGAATTCTTATGTATATGTTTATATTTTTATAACAAGGACATCACCTAAGAATGGATGGCAGAAAATATATATACACAAATGTTTTATAGGATATCAAGGAAGGGTGATATTTTAGTAATTACAATTAAGTACAGAAGATTAATGTTAGTGATCACAAGTTATACACCAGCAAGCATTGGTATTAACAGACATTTGCTGTCCATAGTAAATTTTATTACGGTTATATCATTCACAGGAGCGTTTTTATTTTGTTTGTGTTTCAAAGTGTACATCTGAAAGGCTGATTAATGATTGCCATTAACGTATTAATTTCAACCTGGTCAATATGCTCCAATACAGCCGAGTAATTTTTACTGTTTTTGACGGAACTTTACGACAGTTATTGGACAATTTCCTGTCACTCCCAACCTGTTCGGGACGAGTTCATAAAATACCTTTGTTGTGAAATTTAATTAAGGCCGCTTTTTATGTGTGACGCCAAATAAAATTTGAAAATACCTCTTGCTGTGGAAGTTTTAGGTTTTCAGACGGTTAGATCAAATCGCGTTTCATCAAAAGAAGGCCATTTGTCAGGCAGGAATTTTCAACTTTATGCCCGTGTGTGTTTTTCTTTGCCAATTTGTCATTCCGTTGGCGAAGCGTCAGATTTCCACAAAGTCGCTAGATGGGAATGTATGTCTAAAACAAGGGATTCTGTGTCTAAGTTCGCGCCATCGAATTATCGAACCAATGCCCAGTAGCTCCTATATTTTATGCTTAAGATGTCATTCGACCGTCCCTTCTATTCATACCGACCTGGTTGCAAACGCCCTCAAAGTGGAATGTATTACCGAAAGGTCAGAGCGGCTCCGTACAACATTCTCTCTTTACATATTACAACAGGAGGCATACGATAGTAAGGGCATTATGTTAATATTCGTTGTTTCTTTTCGCCTTATTGGCTCCCCGAAAAAGAATGTTTATGGAAAGTAGGAGCGAATGGGTTGTAGTTACGCTGTCTATACTTGTTGGACCTTTTTTTGCCCGTTGTTGGAACCTTTCGCTTATGTACACATACCGCACCTTTTTTATATTAAAAACTTCCTCGAATTTACATATTACTCTGGACAGAGACTAGAAGTTTTTTAAAACCTTATGGTAGATCGTATATTTATAAATTATATGTTATAAACATTACATGGAGCATAACGGCATCTAGCTTGAAAAATACTGAAATTCTTCTCATTACTGGGTGACAATAAATGACTACAATTCCGTAGATGGATGTAGAATTAAACAATACGCCCCTTGGTACTATCGACGCATTTAAGTAAAAATATTTTGTTATTTATCATAGATCAGACAGATTAAGTAATAAATCGAACGAACATTACAGTGCGTTCTAAAATAACTTGAAAAATGTATAAATTAGAACTCCCAGCCATCTTCCAAGCATTAATGGACACCCAGTAGTTCCATATGAGAGACAAACATTAACATATTAGTTCGATATTTATCCAGGAACACCTCGTGGAGGATAAACTAACTTGTTTAATCAACCAAGAAATCAGTCAGGTAGTATGTGACCAAAACTCTTAGATCTAAGAATACGTTTGGGTAGGTTTGGTTATGCATACAGAAGCAAACCCTGCACTGCTTTCCACCAGTTCTCCCTTAAACAAATTTTATTTAAATTACCAACCATATTCTGTTATGATTTGCTGACAAACTCTCACTAAAAATAGACTGTTATTATATTTTTCCGCGATTCAATTGACTGAAAAACTTATCTTAACTATCCTAGAAAATAGACTCTTCTAATATTTTTCAGAAATGTTCATTGGAACAACCTTAGTCCAGCATTTAATCTTAGGTAGGGTTTGGAAAATAGATTGAATCAATATTATCGAGAATCTCCAATTACAATTTCCCATGTCCAACTAATATCTCGTAAATGTTGGAGAGTATTCTCTGCCGGTATTTACTGACAATTCTTGTTCTAAATGTTCTTAATTCAGCATCTATCCGTAAAAATTAGAAATTGTAGCTGTATTAAGCACAATTTTAAATATTTAATTCGACTGTAATAAACTACACAATTCAACACAACTCTCATAATTGTGTGACGTTCCTTACGCCTATCTTTAGCCTACCCGTTTTGCGTCTAGTATTTATATTTCGAAGCTGGTAGACCTGTAGAATTTTGGGCGAGTCCAAGTTTCGAATTTTGAGGGGAGATTTTTGGAGACGAGTCAGTTGCACGTAGTTCGTTGTTCAAGCTACTACGATTGTTTTCTCTGGAGGTATTTTTGTGTCGTAGATTGAAATTATTCGTTATGATAGGGAAGTTTATTCCATTCTAAACTCTACGTCATTTAAGAGTTTTGTGTCTTCGATTGGAAGATTAACTCTGGAAGTTTTTCCGATATATTATACCACAGGGGAGAAGCTACTGTTTTTGCCAGAATAAAAAGCATCTGGTGAGTTATTTCACGAACTTTTGTCTTGTTCCGTTTTCTTGGATTTGTTTGCTAACTTTAGTATTTTAAATAAATTTAGGCACGAAGTGTGGGGTAATTAATCCACCCGTAGAGGAATTAAGAGTGATTACGATTAGAAGAAGTTACGTTTCACGGAAATTCCGACCCACTTCGCCGTGGAGATATCTGAATTGTCTGACACCTGCGTTGGAGGTCACATTCTTCGCGGACCTGCGTGCAAAGATAAGAACACTGCATTCAAGGGAAGTGAAATATAGTATTCCAAAATAAGATTGATTTACTTATACATTGTTCAAAATTTAATTGCAATATTTAACCAGCTATTTTTATATTATTGTTATTCGTCGTAAAAGACTGAATTTTAGATTATTGGGGAGATTATATATTTTGTTCTGATGTTGTAATAGTACGACAATTTTACGTGGTTTCGTTATATACAGGGTACTCCGACCGTTGTGTATTATTGCGTCTTGTACAATGAGAGCCAAAATGATTTGTTCATTTTTAATAGGAAATAACACATGAATTACTTTAATTGCAGAAATATTATTAATGACATCTTAAAAAGTAATAATGGGAGTTTTACTTTCTGAATATAGTGTGTGTTAAATGTCCGCCCCCCTTCTCCACACACTCTTCTAAACGACGGACGAAATCTGCCATAACTCGTTGAAGCATATCCTGTGGAATAGCTTCAATTTCTTGTCGGATATTTCTTTTGAGCTCCTCTATATTTCTAGGCTTACTCTTGAACACTCTACTCTTTAAATATCCCCAAAGAAAAAAGTCTGGTACAGTAAGATCAGGAGATCTCGGGGGCCAATTAAAATCACCGTTTCGAGAAATTAGTCTATTCGGAAATGTCTGTCGCAGGATCTCCATACTTATTCTTGCAGTATGACAGGTCGCACCGTCTTGTTGAAAAAAGTGATTTCTTTCTTCTTCTTCAATTTGCGGTATAAAAAATGTCTGCAGCATATGTGCATACCGTTGAGAATTGACTGTGACTGTTTCGCCGTTTTCTTCAAAAAAATATGGACCGATGATTTTTGACGATGATACAGCACACCAAACAGTCACTTTTGGGGAATGTAAGGGTCTTTCATAGATTTCACACGGGTTTTCGGTAGCCCAGTATCGAAAATTCTGTTTATTTACCATGCCATGCACGGTAAAGTGTGCTTCGTCGCTCATGAAAAGATGTTGTGCGATATCGGGTTCCTCATTCCTTAACTCCAAAAAACTCAATACGGCTTTGCTTATCACGATCAGTTAACTTCTGTACCACTGCTATTTTGTATGGATGAAACTTCATTTTGTGCAGCATTCGTCGGGTACTTGTTGCAGATAAATTTAACGCTGCCGCATGCCGTCGAACTGATCGAGTTGGGCTACGCAGAATTGATTGTCTCACCCGTTCCTCATTTTCAAGATTGCATGCAGAGCGAATCCTCCCGGTTGATTTTCTTCTCTCAACTAAACCATGATTTCGCCACTTCCTTACCCAATACGAAATAACAGTTCGAGCCGGTACATCACGAACATTAAAATGTTGACGAAATAAACGTTGAGTTTGAATAATTGAACTAAATTTAATAAAATTGTCAACACAAAATATGCGTTGCTGTATATTCCAACGCACCATTTTGCCAACTGTCAAAATATCTCCAAAGCCTCCTCTTTCGATTGTTATCAGTAATTTAGCGATTAATAAAATATATTTTTTGTTATTTCCTATTAAAGATGAACAAATCATTTTGGCTCTCACTGTACAACTTTATTTGACAAAAAAATGGATTGATTCACTGAAGTATTAAAAGAAACTACTTCATGTAGCAAAGTATCGCAGTCCGCTTCACAATTTGCTTTTTCACTGTGCTGGATGTAATTTAAAGAAAATAGTTTTTTAAATATAAGTACAAATTGTTGTGGCGTAGGATTTGTACTGTTTCCTCCATGACCTGTGGCAGCGCCAAAAAAATGTTCCAAGCAATCCTGATTCAGACGCCTGGTTAACAATAAACTGAATTTCTTTTCTTTTAACACCTGCCACAATTGCATGAGGGCATTTATAGTAATACACCAACCTCTAAAACACTTGATTTGCTTTGTTACATCCTTATTACTTTTGTTTTTTACTACTATACATTTTAATAAATGAAGCATCTGCTGTAAAAATTCGATTTGATATGCTGATCCCGTAAATGCAAGGTTGTACTTTTTTACTCTTTTTGTTCTTGACGAATTGAATACATCAAAGAGCTTATCAAATTTTTCAAGAAATGTTGCAGTACCTTCGGCATCACTTGGTAGGGCTTGTGACGCCTAATTAATTCCACACTAAAATGATACCAAAAATATTAGCGAAAAAGTCCAAACTCCTCTTCTTACTACACCACTGCTCTGTAGATGAATTACTAAAAATGATTATGTTAGCATCCCGGTGAACTCAATCGAAGATGGGCTGAGTTCCAATAAGATAAAAAAATAGGCGCCACCGACTTCTTAATTACTAACACAATCCTAGATATAAAAAATTAGAAAAGTCGGATTCTCAGGTCCAGAATTCACCTACCTTTCTTTCTGTAGTAGTACACGCTTTAGCCAGATACTCAAAGTATAGGAAAGAAAAGACAAATTGCCACTAAATGAAAATTTAATACTCAACTAAAATCTTCTGAATCTGTATTAATACAAAAAAAATAATTATCGTAGTAAAGTCAATTTTACGTAGGAGTAGCCAAATACCCTACTGAAAACAACTCAAACACAACCTAAGTAATTATTGCGTATCGGTACACAACATAAATCCTTAAACATAAAAACCTAAATGCGCAAGGCTAACGAAGAGATCTCCCCGGATAGACGAGCGGTAAAATAACAAGGTATAATAATATGACCCAAAATTGAACTACAAGACGCAATAATACACAACGGTCGGAGTACCCTGTATATAACAAAACCACGTAAAATTGTCGTACTATTACAACATCATAACAAAGTGTATAATTTCCTCAATATTATAAAGTTCAGATATTTACGACGAATAATAATAATAATAGTTAAATATTGTTACAAAATTTAGAACAAGTGATAAATAAATCAAATCTTAGGCAGAAATATAAAATTTCACTTCCCTTGAATGAATTTTTCATATCTCCACACGCAGTCTGCAGGAATGTGACCTCCAATCGCAGGTGTCAAATGAATCCAGATATCTGCACGGCGAAGTGGATCGGAATTCCCGTGAAACGTAACTTCTTCTAATCGTAATCACTTTTAATTCCTCTACGGGTGGATTAATTACCCCACACTTCGTGCCTAATTTTATTTAAAATACCAAAGTTAGCAAACAAATCCAAGAGAACGAAACAAGACAAGCGCTTGAAACAAAAACTTACCAGATGCATTTATTCTGGCAAAAACAGTAGCTTTTCAACTGTGGTAAATTAATATCGGAAAAACTTCCTGAGTTGATCACTTCCAATCGAAGAACCAAAACTCTTAAGTGACGTAGATTTTAGAATGGAATAAACTTCCCTATTATAACGAATAATTTCAATCTACGACACAAAAATACCTCCAGAGAAAACAATCGTAGTAGCTTGAACAACGAACTACGTGTAACTGTCTTGTTTCCAAAAATCTCCCCTCAAACTTTTTAAACTTGGACTCGCCCAAAATTCAACAGGTCTACCAGCTTCGAAATATAAATACTAGACGCAAAACGGGTAGTCTAAAGATAGGCGTAAGGAACGTCACAGACTTGTAAAGCAACATATCGTCGTTGATACTGCAACAGGTCTTATGTCAAAAAAGGCAACTTTTCAGGAAACGAAAAAAACGTGTTAATTTAGCTTCTGTTTCCAAGTCGTATGGTTTAAGGTCATAAAGGGAGACCTTTTTAGCTCATTATTGCCATGAACACTAATTTGTTATTAACAATTGTATAACTGCAGACTTACCTTCACATACGACATATTGATTCCAAAAGTTGGCTACTTTGGCTAACATAGGACATATTACTATTCAACATAATGTTTGAAAGGAAATTGCATAATGTATAATTATCAATTATTAGATACATGTTATTCCAAGTATAATGAAGAATAAACTAGGTAATTTAACGCTTAGTAAAGAAAAAATAACATGAGACACAAATAAAAAGAAAAACTGTTTTTTACCTATACACTATTTTTGATTTGCGCCCGACACTAAACGCAAATGTGGACACTCTTGTGGTGACTCACAATCTTTATGGCTCAGGTTATTGTAAAAGGGATGATAGTTGGCGTGCATTAAAAGTTTTAATTCTTGCAGATGCAAAAATTTGGTTAGTTCTATAGCACATGGTGACTTATACAAGGGTAGGTGTTGAGCATCGCGTAATTGCCGTGACGGACGTCTTGGTAAGTCTGTCCACATGTCTGTAAATTTTAGTTTATACTGAATGGTTCCTTCAGGCAGGTACTGCAGTCCACAAATATCTGTCACACATGGATCCCCAGTTTTATTACCCGGGCGAATACTTGGATAAAGACCTACATCGTATTTATAAAAATCACTATGAGTCAATGGAATGACGTTGTATGGCGATGGTTTTTCTCTTGCTGATTTGATAATACGCACATAGTCAGCAGGGATACAGATGTCTTGATTTCTTCCCAATTTCCTTTCAATTGTGCTGTGAATGGAATCGGCCTCCATCTGGGTGTGGCCCACTTCTATTAAGTACTTTTGTTCTATAATTATATTTTGCTCCATAGCTAACTCGAGAAGACCATTTGATAATTTGACGTTACGGTTCTGATACGTACAGCCATCACTCCGCACTATAATTTTGGAAGGCTTGTGCTTTTGAATTTCACTAAGAAGGAATCTAACCATAATTGAAGCGAAAACATCGCTTTCTAAGCCGCCATTAGTCTCAGACCATATAAAGCATGAAACATCTTTATCTTGTAAATTGTAGAATGTCAGGTTATGAACTTTTAGTTTCGTTTTAAAATATACAGCTGTTGCAGCTAATCGTGGACACAACAACACTGCTTGAAGGTCAACCGTGTATACGCAGATCTTACCATCTGAAGATGATTCAGTCGATTCTTTGTCCTTATTTTTTTCTTCGCGCGCTTGGTGTTTCCTAGCGATGTGCTGTTCATAAGGGGTATCATCTAAATTGCCATTTTTGTACATCATACATGAATTACATTGATCTTTTTTTGGAGAATATATATCTAGGTTCATTGCCTTGAATGTTTTCAAGAATGTTCTCCAGGAACATGATCTTTTGTTTTCTTGTTTACAATTTTCAAGAAACACAGAATGCAGGTGTCGATAACTATTCCACGTTGGTTCTAAATACAGTTTCCGACTTGAAGATCGACAGTAATGCGATTCCATCTTCGGCAACTTTTCTAAAAACTCCCTTACAACTGTCTGACACTCACCTTCTGGAAACTGATTTAGCTCAGAACCAGTAGGTGTTTGCTTACTGTTCGCGATACCAAGTGCCTATAGTCTTACGGATTTCTCCCCAATTGCTAATGTTGCAAGGAACATTTTCTTACATACTTGCCGTCGAATTCTCTCATTTCCATTCGTGATCTCCAAATAATATTTAAATCCGATTTGTTTGCGCGATTCGTTCGCTAGAATAGACCTACGTCTGTGGTGCGGAGAGTTATGCGTTACCAAGGCAGAAACATATATTTTTTTGGATTCCCAAGAATTTAAGCTCCAAAAGTTATTAAAGATAGATAGTCGATCGACTTCTGTCACCATGGTACATTCAAATTTTTGTTTTGGACCTTTACCAGCAGTGGAATGGCTTTTACATCGAGGCTTTAATTTACGTTTTTGTTTCCTAACATTTTGTTGATGTTTGCCAGATGCATTTTTTTCAAATCCTATGTACTCCTGACCATGTAATCTTTCGTTCGCATTCTTCGATCTTTTCCACTTGGAAGAATAGCCTTGTCCTTTGCTTTTTCTCTTGTGTGTTCGTCCGTCACCAGTGAGTAGTTCAGCTGCTTGTACATCTTGATTATCTGAATTACTCGTTTCAGGTTCTGAAGGTACATACTCAGAACCAGAGGATTCGTATAGTTCTTCTAGTTCTCCTTCGATTATTTCCTCTACAGAATTTTCATTAACCGGCGATAATACTTTATCTTCTTCTATCCCATTTGCTGCATCTTCACTAACTAATGATGTTGGGGTTAGTTGTTCTGGAAGTGTTTCAGACAATCTCTCAAGAAATTGGTCTGATTGCTCCAAATTCCATTCTGCATCGTGTGAGGCAGTGTTGCCATTTTCTGACACCGAGCTTCCTTTTTCTTCTATGTTTCTTGATTTCATAACCAAGTCTAGCATCATTCTACCTCTGCTAGTCATTGTTAGCTAAACACGGAAAGAAACCGAATGTCAGTGAGTACAATTGCAATAGGTCGTATGTCACTACAACAGTGGCAGTAAAATACGACAAATTTACGAAAAGTCCCATAATAAGTGAAATGATTAGAAACAAAAGTAATTATTATAAAAGTTAAGTGTGTTCGAATACACCACTAATACTAAATTACGAAAGACATCCTTAATTTGCACAGCCGACAAGGATAAACTATCAAAATTGAGGTTAGAAATATTAAATTCCTAGTTTCAGCAAGTATTTCTAAGTAAAACGCAGTGCAAGGTAAACATTGTATAGTAACTGGCTATATTTACATGTAGCGAATAGAGACTTACCTATGCGGTTCCGAACTACACAAAATTTAACTTAAAAAAGCTGTTAACCACGTGTCGCCAACAATCAAGTATCACATACGACCAATTGATGTTGCCAACTATCTGCTAATGTCACATAAGACGTATGGTCTGGATACGATTACGTGACTTCGTATTGGCTGTAGACAAACGACGTTTTGCAGGGGCATAGGACACCACATAATGGTTACTTTAGCGCAATAAACTCAAAACGGTATTTTTTGACATACGACCTATTGCAGTATCAACGACGATATGTTGATATGCCAACAGCAACAGATTCACTCAGGACCTGGGTAGCTAACTTAACACGCATTCTTTCAAATGTAGTAGGATTAACATGGGCGTTAGTCAGCTTTGGAGCAATTCGCAATGGTTTCTGCTTATCGGAGTCGTAGAATGATTTTACATACTCCCATTTAGCAACATTGTCATGATATTGAATGTTGTAATTTACTAAATTATTCCTTACGGATTTTAGTAAATGCGGTGGGTCGCACATATAGAAAATTTTCTTGTTCTTAACATAAAAGTAGGGTGTCTCTTCAGTAACTTCTAAATTCTTGACCAGCTCCTGGAAATTGGATCCTTGATCCGTGATCAGTACTTGCGGATCAGCACAAGAAAGGTTCTGAAGTTTTTGGACAGTCTCCTCCACTATGTTTCTTAACACATCTCCTGTGCAGGTGGTGTTAGTAAAGAAAAATGCCAACGGTTGCTTCCATCTGGAAAAGATGCCCCTAGCCATCACCACTAGAACAGATTGCGCTGGAAGAAATTTTTTTCCATTTCCCTCATCATGAAATCCGACAATCGTGTCTTTAGAGAAATTATAAAATAGACCAGCTTTTAATGACATTTCATCAATCGAAATAGAACATACTCGCTGCTTGTCATTTAAATTCTTCATTTTTAATCTCAGAGCTTCAAACACAAAATCGTTAAATGATGTCTTAAAATCCAGTGAATGGGTTATTCTTTGTAAACATCTAACAGACGGCAACGTAAAAGTCTTTTTCATAAGCCTGTAAGCTTTTGGACTAGTGAAATACAACTGCAGGGCAAATTGTTTGAAATTGTCATCATATCTTCTTCCTTGTGGTTTCTGTTTCTCCAAATTTACCTGCGCTTTTGCAAACTTGGCTGTTTTTTCGGGTAGATATTTATCACACAGTTCTTTAAATTCCATTGCAGTTATTTCTGATCTAAATTCCACCTTTTGCTTTTTGAGTGAATGTAGTTTTTGCTGTTGCAACTTACATTTGGTCCTCAACTTGCGTTTCCTCGGAGACCAGCTACTACATGACTGTGAAGTTTGCGTTGCAACTGGACTTGTTAATGGAGGTCTAAAACATTACACTTATAACAAAGAATATTTACCACTTGTGTAAATATTCTTTGCTTATAAATCAAAATTGTATTTAGTATATCTATGTTTATTCTTACGGTGAACTGTTTGTATTTACATCTAGCTGTACAGCCACTTGTTCATCAGCCAATGTAGTATCAACTACTGGTTGATCAAGTATCGTAAAAGAACATGAAGGTTGTGGTGTAATGATGACTGAACTCAGGATATTTGCCACTTGAAGACAAGGTTTCGCATTAGGTTGAAGTCGGTTGCGAAGGTCATTCAAAAACATGGTATTTTCAAAATGTTTTACGCATACTCTTAAATTATTATAAAAATAATCAACATTTCGGTCTAATAACTCTTCTCGACTGCATAACTTAAGCCAATCCTTGCACCTACAAATTAAAAGTACATGAAAGACTTTTAGGTAATATTGAGAACCTTCCAAATTAAGTAATTACTTACCTCTGCAAATCCCCTTTTGGGAACCTAAAAAAACTTATTCGCCCGTCATTCCTCGTGTCACAACATTTTACGGCACAACTGTAACCGCGTTTACTCATTTTGCCTTAAAATATTCGTAAGACTTAAAATGTAAATAATAAATACAAAAAATTTGAGGTTATGTACACCCTGTAAACTGTAAACACGAAACCCCTCTGACAGATCTGGTAAACCTGCGCACTGGAAAGCGAATTTCCCCCACCTGTGCTACTGTCGCTTCTTGTTCACTTGTGTAAATATTCTTTGCTCCTGTCGCTCACTTGTTGCCAACCTATCTCCCTGGCATATAGCCAACATATGTTACATCCCCTCTCTTAAGTTATTTACAGGTTCCAATAATCTGAATCTTATCTCTAGTTGGCTTGAACACTAAACCAATTATTAAACTAAAAAAGTTGGTTTGAACACTAAACCAATTACTAAACTAAAAAAAAAAATGTTGACTTCAACACTAAACCAATCATTAAACTAAAAAATTCTATTAAATTATTCACTATCTTAAAGCTTATATCTGGCCGGATCTTTTATTTTATTTCGATCTCTAAATATCATTTTTGATTCCCCTTCATTGGTTATTTTGTTTCCACTATTATTATCATTATTCTGAGTATCACAGGAGATATTCACACCATCATGAAAATTTGGGTGCAACCCATTTGCATTCTCAGCATCCACATTCGGACTTTGTACCTCGACTGGAAATGGGTTACCTCCACTATCTATATTTACAGGGTAGTTATTCGAGCTTAGGCCGTTCCTTGAATTATTGCCTCTGATTATCAGATGCTGCCTTGTCCTTCGGTAATTTACTTTACTACTGTCATCACTAACAATGAATGATCTTGGCTCTTTACATTTCTCTTTTATTTTTCCTTTTTTCCAATTATTATTATCATCTATCATCTATCTCCCTGGCATATAGCCAACATATCTTACAGGTGTCATTATGAATTAAGGCCTCAAACAATTCATAAAACGAGTTAAAATTACTGACATCAGTGCCGTTAAAGACCGGAATTTCTAAAGTGGGTAATTTAGCCTTGCTTATACTACCCCCCTCATGATTCCAAGGACTAGCCGCAGATGGGTTTCCAATCTCTGAACGGGACCCATAAACTACAAGTGCCTTCATGTTTTTAACAAGTTTTTTAATTCTGGTAAGGACCGTTTGGTATTGCTCAAAAACGTCATGCTCGTCCACTTGACTTGCATCGATACACAGAATTTCGTCTTCAACTTCGCAATAATTTTCATAGGTTTTTACCAACGTTTCTTGCCTGACACTTACTTCCTCAAGAGACAATGCTGCCACCTCTTCGCTTGCCTGGTCGAACTTATAATGAAGTGATCAGTTTTAGTGATAATATTTTTAGCTGTTGATCTACGTTGCAACAGCTTTTTAGCGCAGCCATTGTGTGAATATAAAGCCTTTTTTGCTATTCATAAAACACACTGAAAATTAATCAATAATTCTCTTTCAAATAACGACCCACTTATTCGGAAGGCCTAACTATTCGTAAACCTAACTTAGGATTTAAATAAACAACCTTACCTAATAATTACAAACATAAGCTCTATCACGTGGCACTTGAAAAGAAATGTTTCAAATTCGCCCTGAAAGAAAAAGAATGCACTCACTCACTTTTTCACAGGTTGAAGAGAGACGCTCACGTTCCTATGTTTGCAGATGTGCCTTCTTCAAGGAAGGTCGCAGATAGATTCTTTGTTGGTGGAGGGTGTTCGGTGTGCCGCCGCTTTTATGGCAGCCCCTTTTTCGTTCACTTCTAGGAACTTTGGGCAATAATCGCAGCCACGTTTTCTTCATTTATCGGAAGCTAATGATATTCCTGCCGCCACTTACTTGGTTGATGAACTCCGTATTAATTATTGGACGTCACCTCAATTTTTGTATTCCATAGATAAACTTTTCATTATCCGGATCGTGGTACCATTTTATGTTGTACACTTACGTACAACACAAGCTAAACTTACTCGAAGGACCACTCATTATTAGATTATGAATGAGATGTAATTATTTTACTTGTTTATTTGTACACTGTGACGCCTATTTAATCTCGCACTACAATGATACCAAAAATATTAGCGAAAAAAAAATCCAAACTCCTCTTCTTACTACACCACTGCTCTGTAGATGAATTACCAAATTTGATTATGTTAGTATCCCGGTGAACTCAATCGAAGATGGGCTGAGTTCCAATAAAATAAAAAAATACTAGGCGCCACCGACTTCAAAATTACTAACACAATCCTAGATTTAACAAATTAGAAAAGTCGGATTCTCTGGTCCAGCATTCACCTACCTTTCCTTTTGTAGTAGTTCTCTCTTTGATCTCAATTTTAAAATTACCGGCGTAAATGAAAAGACAAATTGCAAATAAATTAAATTTAATGTTCAGCAAATAATCCCCCATGTATCGGTTTTGCATAAAACATAACAACGTTAGAGAAGCCAATTTTACGTACAGTACACAATTACTCTGCTGAACGTAAGACTCACACAAACCCTAGATAATTATTGCGTGTCTAGAAACATATATATATACATTGATAAACTTAATAAGCAGAACGCATACCTACGGAGAGATCTCTACGGTTTGTATGGCGATAAATTAAACAATAAAATTAATAAAACCCAAGTGAAATACAAGACGCAATAATACACGACGGTTGGAGTACCCTGTATATCAAAACCACGTAAAATTGCCGTCCTATTACAAAATCATTATAAAAATATTAATGCCCCCAATATCATAAAGTTATAAAATCTATGACGAGTAATAATAATACACAATTAAATTATTTCTACGACATTGAAACACGCTATAAGTAAATCAATTTATAATGCGAAATCAAAATTTGCACTTCCCTTTTTCAACGATGGTTTCTTATCTATGGAATGCGACCTCCATACAGGTGTTGAAGAAATCCAGATGTACACTACGAAATAGCTCGGAATTTCCGTGAAATGTAAATTCCCAGATCGTTATCACTCTCAATTCTTGTATGGGCGGATTAATTACCCCACACTTCGTGCCTAAATTTATTTAAAATACCAAAAATTAGCAAACAAATCCGAGAGAACGGAACAAGACAAAAGTTCGTGAAATAAAAACTCACCAGATTGCTTTATTCTGGCATGAATACTAGCTTCCTCACTGTGGTAAATAATATCGGAAAACTTCCTGAGTTGATAACTTCCAAACGAAGAAACAAAACTCTAAAGTGGCGTAGACTTTTAGAATGGAATAAACTTTCCTGTCAGTAATGACTAATTTGAATCTACGACACAAAATACCTCCAGAGAAAAGAATCGTAGTATCTTCGACAACGAACTACGTACAACTGTCGTATCCCAAAAATCTCCCCTCAAAATTTGAAACTTGGACTCGCCCAAAATTCAACAGGTCTACCAGCTTCGAAATATAAATATTACTACAATTGGGAATTTCACCATACGCAAAACGAGTTGTCTAAAAATCAGGCGTAAGAAACGTTACAAATTCCCCCCCCACCAAAATATTTCGAAGATCCACACTACTGCCAACACGAGAAAATGAAAGATAGACAAATCCAGGAAGAGACGTAGCTAACCTTGCTATCAAAACATCCGACACCCAACCCACATACTGAAGATAAATCCCACCCCAATAAATATCAAACGAAAACCCCCAATAAAAGTCCACAACAAAACACTGCACAACACGAACAAAGAATCCTAAACTAATTACACACATCGCCAACTTAAACGTTCAAGGATCATTGCTAACATCATCACGAGGAATCGAACCAACTAAAGTCTCAATCTCAACCACCGACACAGGAACCAACAATCAAACAATTCTCCAGCTAACCAACTGATCAATCAACCAACCAATAATCCACCAACCAACACAACAACCAATCATCCGGCTAATCCACCAACTACCAACTAACTATCCAACCAATCAAACCAACTAATTAACCGGATAATCCACCAAACGTCAACCAACTACTAACCAATCAAATGATCAATCAATCAGCTGAGAAAAGCTCAAAGACGAGATGTAAATGCCTGAATATAGTGACCTTCCCTTCAATGCCCAACCAACCACCCTAAAATTTCTAGTCATCGTCCGACGAAGGTTCATGGTGTGCCTTTAGATCTTTTGCGTGCCAATTTCCTTTAAAACGACCATCCATATCCACTAATTCGAAAGTCCAAGGAGAAAGTTTCTTCTTTATCTTAAAGGGTCCAACATACTTCGGAGCTAACTTGGCGGAGTAATACTTATACGCACTCGATAACAATTTATTCCGATGCCAAACCATTTGTCCAGGAAAATAACTAACATCCCTACGGCGTAAGTTGTAATTCTTCTTACTTTTCTCGTAGGCCTTCAATAATCTGATGTGTATGTCCTTATAAAGCTTCCGAAACTCTTTAGATCGAATGTGAATCTTGGCTACATCACGCTTGATCTCGACATCTTCGTCTTCTTCTAATTCCTCAATGTTGTCCTCAACATTGTCTCCATCAAATTTTATTTCTCGTCCAAAATTGATAAAATACGGCGTTAATCCTGTCGATTCATGTTTCGTAGTTCGTAAAGCACAAGCAACTTTTGATAAATATTTATCGCAGTCTCGTTGATTATCAGAAAGATACGATGAAATTGCAGTTTTCAAAACTCTATTAACCCTCTCTGTCGGATTGGCCTGTGGATGGTATAATGCAGTAAACTTGATTTGAACTCCATAATTATCAGTCAGATTTTTAAATTCTTTGCTTCGGAATTGTACTCCATTATCAACGACAATATATTTCGACACCCCAAACAATAAAAATACGTCCTCCTCCAAATGTATAATGATGGCAGGAGTAGTAGCAGAATGCAAAGGAAAAACTAACGGAAATTTACTAAAGTAATCGGCGACAACCAAAATATATGAGTAACCACGCTTTGAGCGAGGCAAAGGACCAATTAAATCTGCTGAAATTAATTCCCAAGGTTTCGTAATTTGCGGTCTACCAACCATCAGTCCTACGGGTTTCTTCTGCTCTATCTTGTGACTAATACAAACGGAACAGGAACGAATATACTTAGCAACACTATAACGCAATTTTGGCCAATAATAACGTTGAGAAATACGAGCGACTGTTTTCGTAACTCCTAAATGAGCTGCTGTGGGAACATCATGATTCTGACGAATAATTTCTCTACGCTGACTATTAGGTACAACAATTTTCCACGCTTGGCTATTATCATCAAAGCCTGGATAAGAATTTTCTACGCGTTTATACAATTTATCTTCTTCCACACGCCAATCAGCATACCTCTTTGGATTTCCAACCACTAATTTACACATCTTCCGATACCATTTATCCTTATCGGAAATCTCAACATCAACAACATCCAACATCGGTACTGATCTCGACAGCGCATCAGGAACTACATTATCCTTACCCTTACGATGAACCACTTCAAAACTATATTGTTGTAATCTAACGGCCCACCGAGTCAATCTTCCACTAGGATTCTTCAAATTATTCAGCCACGCCAATGAATAATGATCTGTAATAACTTTAAAATGTGACCCTTCAATATACGGCCTAAATTTTTCTACTGCCCACAATACTGCTAAACACTCTAATTCAGTGGTAGTGTATGTCGTTCAGCTTTGTTGACGGATTTACTAATATAACTAATGACCTTATCACCCTCAGGATATTCTTGACTTAAAACAGCACCTAAACCATAACTCGAAGCATCTGTTTGTATTACGAAAGGCTTGTTAAAATCAGGGCATGTCAAGACTGGCGCAGAAACTAAAAATTCCTTGACGGTTTTCAAGGCGAGCTCGCACTCCTCTGACCATATAAATTTCACTTTTTTCTTCAAGAGGTTCGCTAAAGGAGCAGTGATTGCTGAAAAGTTCGGTACAAATCTGCGATACCAAGACGCCATCCCCAAAATTCTTCGTACTTCAGTAATATTCGACGGAGTAGGAATGTTCAAGATAGCTTTTACTTTATCAGGATCCACATGTAAGCCGTTTTTCCCCACGATATACCCTAAGTATTTAAGTTCTGGTTGAACGAATTTACATTTTTCTCGACTAAGAGACAGTCCCGCAGTTTTTATGCGATCGAAAACGGTTTCCAAAATGTACAAATGTTTTTCAAAAGTATCCGTAACAATAATGACATCATCTAGATACGCAAAAACATACGGATGCAGCTCTGGACCCAAAACGTTATCAATAAATCTCTGCCAAGTTGAGGGAGCATTGTGAAGGCCAAATGGAAGACGATTAAAGTGATAAAGGCCTCGGTTCGGTACGACAAAAGCTGTAAATTTTTTTGAATCTTCGGCCATCGGTATTTGCCAATACGCAGACTTGATGTCCAGTGACGACATAAATTTTGCATCTCGCAGTTTATCTAAGATATCCGAAACATAAGGCAACGGGTATGCATCTCGTTCTGTTACCGCATTTAATTTTCGGTAGTCCACGCAAAAAACGATAACTATTATCTGGTTTCTTGATTAAAACGATTGGTGAAGCCCAAGGAGAATTTGAAGGTTCTACGATCCCCTCAGCTAACATCTTATCTAATTCCATATCAATCTGTTTTTGGATAACCGGAGACACAGGATAATATCTTTGTTTAATTGGCTCGGCTGTGGTTTTTATGCGATGTTCCACTTGCGTAGTGCAACCTATCCCTTCACTCATCTTCAAAAATTTTTCATCTAACAATTTAGTCAAGGCTAACGATTGTTCCCCATTTAAATCCGAATGACTCACTATAGCATCAACGAAAGTTTCGGACGAGTTTTCAAAGTGCCATTCTTTTTGTCGAAGATTTGGAACAATTTCCATTCGTTTCCAAAAATCTATCCCCAAAATCAAAGTATGCGGCAACGAAGAAATAACTAAAGTTTCAAAAATTTTTACTTTCCCCCTCAAACTTATGGGAAGTAAAACCACCCCCTTCACAACACAAAGTTCCCCATTTGCCACAGTACATGCTTGAGTTGGAGATTTCCCCAATGGTAATCCTAGATTTCCCAAAAGCTCCCAACCTTTTCGACCTAAAATGGTTTGATTAGCCCCTGAATCTAACAATCCCCATAAAATTTTTCCAAAAACTTCTACCTCCAGGTAAGGACGTTCGTCTCCTTGTAGTTGAGCGAATAAAAAATCTAACATCACGGTGGAATTATCGATCAAGATTTTCTTTGTAGGTAAGAGGTCAGACACTTGATCTTCTATCGGCCTCTTCTGGCGTTTCCCTATCTACTACACCTATCACATGTCCTCATCGTAACCCCAATTTTTCCGCAACGATAACAACGTTTGTTTAAGGGTTGAGGGCATCCACTGGCTCCGTGACCTTTGACCCCACAATTCCAACAATTCACCTCACTCACAACGGCTACATGTCTACGACTACAAGAATTCGAAGTTGACGGTAAAGATTCGTTATATACGTAGGCTAAATCAGGTTCAAGGGTTTTTCCCATTAATTTCCTAGGTGGCGGTACAAATTCTTCAACAGCTGCTTTCCTAGC
>JABXWE010004316.1:0-11434 GCA_014611495.1 Limonius californicus
TACAATTTAAATACCGTATACGAAAATACATAGTAGGTCGGAATGATGAAATTATTCCTGGACCTGCAAATGTAGAAGAAACAACAACCTTAAGTTTAACAAGTCATACTATCGATTCTCCAAATATTTATGAAGGCTGCAGTAATAATACCGTAGAAGAAGATAATTGCACAATTGTGACGGTGAAGTTGTTCGCAAATTTGAACACTGGAAAATTAGCAGAAGAAACTGAAACGGTAGCTGGCGTTTTCACAGAAATTAAATGGGATGGATTGGAAAGCTTGGCGGGCGTCATTGCTTTTAAGTTTAGAGTGTGAAACCCAATGAAGATTTTTTGCTAAAATGTAAATAGTTAAATTCAATTTTTGAAGAACTTAACGGCAAAGTCCTAAAAGTGTCCAATAAATATAATCAAGAACATCTATGTCGCTCTCGTGATATTGATTTGAGTGAAGATGTTAAAAAAATATTCTTTATATGCAAAATGTATTTCGGAATACGGTGCCTTAATAGAAATATTAACGAATATTCCAATATTCAAAATAGGAAAATTATTAAAATAACAAAGTAGGTACAGTTTTATTTTATGATGACAAAAATGTATAAATATCTCTTTATTAATTGCGCTACAGTAGATATGTTTTGTGTGTTATACCACAATAAAATAAAATAAAATAAAAAATTAATTTTTTTATCGTAAACATTCATATAATATTCAGTATTACGTAAATATTACCATCCAACCGGTCATCCCAAAACTTATTTCTTAAACTTTTCTAAACTTGGATATGTCGCAAATTATAATCGCTTGTGAAACATTTTAGTAAAGCAAGACTGGGGGCATGACATTATAATATTATTATTATAGTGATAATAATCTGTATTATATTTGTGAAATATATCTATAGTTTTTTTCAGTACAATGCCTACTCTTTTGTGATCAGCTACGTAATAAATTTATAAACCTATTAATACATTACTTTACTTGTACAATTTAAAACATTATCACCGTCTATTAGCTAATAGATTGTTTACCTATGTAGGTATATTTCATCGTCTATATATCTATAATATACGTATGAATGTCGCTCCGTTGTCACCGAGTGACGTCATGCGCCAACAGAACGCAAATTCGTCTCGCTAGTGAGCATATCTTAGTAGTCTTAGTATCATGATGCTTTACCATTGAATTTAAGTATTTTGTATATTCAGACAAATTATTCTAATTTTATTCTTCACAAAACAATTAAACATCAATACTAGCTAACTCTATTATTTAATTAACCGTACCTAATTTTAATGCTAAAACGAGCAGTTAATGTAGTCATTTTTCAAAAAATATACAGTGTGCCATTAAAAAAAAAAGTAAAGTAAAAATAGTAAAAAAAAAGACTTTTTGCATATTTTTTGTATATATGTATATGTATATGCAGCTTAAACAGACCATTTAGGTCTTGAGCTGAATTAATACAAGATATAAACTTAATTTACATACTTAACTTACAAAACTCATTCGTTATCTAACATAAGTGGAGGGCATAAAGCCTCAAAATAAATTACAATAATAATGAAATAAATTGAACACTTTGCACTCGCAAACACGGTTTATAACATTAAAGCGATGTAATGACTTTCCACTTTTTCCTGTCCCTTGCTACTTCTCTCCAGTTTCTGATCCGTTTTTCTGTAAGGTCTTTCTCCATAGCTTGTATCCAACTAGTCCTCGATCTTCCTTTTTCCTTCTGGTGTCCTCCAGGCCACCTCTTTCACAAATCTTCTGCCGTCCATTCTTTCCAGGTGCCCTAGCCATTGTAATCTTCTACTTTTTACGAAATCCCCTACTGACTTTTCTCCGTACAGTTCATATAGTGCTGTGTTCATTCATCTTTCCCATCCTAGTACTGTATTTTTTCCTCCAAGAATCCTTCTTAAGATTTTTCTCTCCCATGTTTCTATCTTCAATTGGTTTTTCTGGTTCATGACCCAGGTTTCAGATCCGAATGTTAAAGTTGGTTTTAGCACTGATTTATAGATCCTAAGCTTTGTGTTTCTGGA
The DNA here is from genome assembly GCA_014611495.1 of Limonius californicus. NCBI lineage: Eukaryota > Metazoa > Arthropoda > Insecta > Coleoptera > Elateridae > Limonius > Limonius californicus. The sequence goes on from JABXWE010004316.1 coordinate 2,056, forward strand.
TACTTCTTTTGCTCTTAATGTTTTATTTAGTCCTCCTGCACAGTTATTACTTTTTGCTATTCTTAGATCAATCTTACTATCTTCTTCGCACTTACATGTAGTTCTGTACTTCTTTAAATTCCTAAACATCCTTACTTCCATTTAGTTTCTTAATACTCAGGTTTTGGTTTCTAACGTTGCCTTGTTCTTTAGTTCCATATATTTTGTCTTTTCTATATTAAATTGAAGACCCATTTTTTCTGCAGATTCCATCAACTGTTTTGCAATGTCCTGGAGTTCTTTTCTGCTTCTTGTCAGTAGCACTACGTCATCTGCATATGCGAGGCACTGATGACTCTTATAAAACAAAGTTCCTTTTCTATTTATCTCACTATTTCTAATTAATAATTCCAGGGCTAGATTAAATAATACGCATGATAGTGGGTTGCCTTGTCTTACTCCTTTTCTTATTTTAAATTCTTCGCTAAGCTTCGCATTACTCTTAACTGCTGTGACTGTGTTTTAGATTGTCATTTTTACTTATCTGATTTATTTTGCTGGGATTTTCAGTTCTTTTAGCGCGTTCATTAACTGTTTTCTATTTATGTTATCATATGCACCCTTAAAGTCAACGAACAGCATATGAGTTGGAACATTATATTCATAGCAGCCGTGCAGGATCTGCTTTAACATGAAGACTTGGTCTGTTGTTGACCTGTTTTTACTGAGGCCCCCTTGGTAATCTCCCAGTGCTGCTTCTGCATACTTTTCTAATCTTTGTTTTATTAGGGTGGCCAGTATTTTATATGTGACATCTAGGAGTGCGATTCCTCTGTAATCTTTACATTCCGTCTTGTCGCCTTTTTTATATATTGGCAAAATCACTGCCTTATTCCATAACTTTGGCATTGTTTCCGCTTGCCATATTTTAGTTATCAGGTCTAGGATTTGTTTCTGCATAATATCTCCACCATGCTTCAACTTTTCATTTCGTTTTTTGTATATACATATTTAATATTTTAGCAGATATATGCCGAACAATGAAGTCTTCATGTGTTTTGGCTGTCTTGACCATTTTCTTCCATTCTAACCTGTCTTCTTTTATCTTGCCCAATCTTTTACGTCCGTTATTATTAAGTCATGCACCACTTCATCCCACCGTCTTTTTTTGGTCTCCCTTTGCTCCGTTGGCTTCCACAGTGTTATTATCTTCGTACCCCTATTGTTATCTCCTCGTAGCACATGTCCAAACCATTTTATTCTTTGGGATTTGAACATTTTGATGATATCTTCACCTTCCATTTCCTGCACTAACTCACGATTCATCTGTATTCTAATTTCTGTTTCATTTATATTAATTGGGACAAATATTTTCCGTAAGATTTTCCTTTCCAGTATTCTTAGTTGTTCTTCCTCTTTTTCATTTAGACATATTGTTTCTTCAGCGTATGTAAAATTGTTGTTGTTCTTCTTGTATAATTTCAGTTTTTGCAGGATATCTCAGAAGTGCTTGGAAATATCTTGAAAATCAATACATTTTCGGAATGGACATACATTTGCACAGCTTTCCTCTAAGTTAACCGACCTCCAAAGCTCTTAACGTAGTCGAGATCTCTGTACACCATCTTACCTCGGATATCGTGTATATTCTATAACTTTTATTTTATATTGGAACACCCTGTATATTTTTTGAAAAACGCTTCTACATTAATCTTCTTGTTATTGTTTTTTTTTAGTTTATGCTGGGTGGCTGACTTCATAGTCCGGCATACATTTGCGCAACTTTCATCTAATTTAATCGACTTCATATTTTTTAAGCTAGTCAAGATTTCCATGTATATCATAATATCTCCGACATTATATATCCTGACTCCAATGAACAGCTAGCCACCCTGTATATAACAATAATAATAATTTCTCTTTGTAGTGTTATAACATTTCGGAGCAACTACTTTTACTAGAGCCAGACGAAAATAAAAATACCATAATACATTAATAAATGAAGGGTTCGATGAAAAATGCTTGTTTTAAAATTAATATAAGGCATTATTATTTAAAAACACCAGCAGTAGCTTATATTCATTTACAGTGCAAAAAATATGTAATTACCACAGTTTGATAAAGGCCTTCTGGTTTGATTATGGTATAGACCAATCAGCAGGTTTTTACCATAGCATAGTGACTATGCTAACCAAGCAAAAACTCCACTTTTAAGTAAAACAAACCTCACCAATACTGTGGTAATTTTTGTAATAATAAAATACGAAAATCGCCCTTTTTTATTTCATTGTTAAACATGTAAAGTAAATAATGTCTAAACATAAACCGTAATAAAAAGAAAATAAAAAAGGGGTAATAACCTATTAGCTTCGCAACAGACAAAATATCCCAAATTGAGCAGAATATTGATAAGAAATACTGTTGAATGGGAAAAGATACACATTTATGAGGCCAATTTGAAGATGTTTTTGTTTTTATGAAAAACCGCATAATCTTGTTATAATTTACAAACTGCTAAAGTTAGTCCATTTTTTGACTGCTGTTATAACACACAACTATAATTTTCGACTTCATAATTTAAAAAATTTGTAATCATTAGAAAGCCCATTTACGCCCTTTTCAATGTACTTACTTTCATGAAACTTAGAAATAGATAACCAAAGCCTTTTTAATCTGCACGTTAACTGCAGAAACAAATGAATAGTACTCTAGAACAGCAGTTCGCAACCTTTTCACTTATTTGTTTGAAACGTTACCGCAACCCAAATGTTTATAACATAAAATTTATGAGAACCTGGTAGACTGAAGTCACTATATATTATATAAATAAATAAAATGATGCATTTTTAACAATAACTTCTACATGTGAAAAGTAACATTCAGTACATTTCTACTTCAGATTAATTTTGATTTATAGCAAATACTTTAGTTTCATTATTTTTTTAATTTAACTATGGAAAAGTGTAAGACTAACGATTTTAAATAAAAATCACTATAATAGTTTGATTTATATTTATTAAAAACTCTTACACCAATTATGAACAAAATAATAACAGACAATATTTAATAGCATTGTTGTTGTGGTTTATCTTAAATTAATTTATTAATTTTTATTTCAATTAGTTAATGTTATTCTCATTGTTGAACGTATGTCGAGTCGGTTTCTAAACTTATTTTTCGTAACAACCATTGTTGAAAACCTACTTTCATCCAAATAAGTTGCTGCAAATGATTATATTAATATTTATATTGTTCTTCAATTTGTATCGAAAATGTAGGTAAATTATTCTGGTTTACTTTATTTCCAAACTCTTGTATACTGATAATTCAATTGAATTTTCTTCTTCTGATGGGGATAAACTATTTGATAGACATTGCTGAAAATGATTTATACCCGCACATTGCCCAAACGAATATCTCCTGTAGGTGGGAAATATTGAACGCTTTTTTCTTTTAATTTTAGTCAATGATTTTGTACAATCTGGCGTGTACCAAACATTTCCTTCTGATTTGTCATGTTGTCCTCAATCATCTGCAAGAATGATGGAAACATGAAAATAATCCTTTTTGTCTAGCCAGAGGTCAAGTTTTTTAACAAAAGCTTCCATTATATTATAACAATTAAAATAGTTTGTTTATTTTCATTGCAGTGAAAGGTTTAAATAGTTCATTAACGAAAATATGTCAGCTAAATTGGCAACTTTAGCAAGGTACAAATTACTTTTACAATATTCACATAATGTTGACTTCTGGTCTTTTAAAAGTATGTATTTCAGTTTCTACTTGAAGATCTAATAATCATTTCAGAACTTTGCCTCTTAAAATCCATCTTATATCGGAATGTAACAATATTTCGCGACCCATTAAAGATTTAACGTGACCCAATATTAGGTCGCGACCCATAGGTTGAGAAACGCTGCTCTAGAAAACAAAATAACAGCCAATCTATAATGTATTCTATAACCTTACACGTAAATACGAGGGGTATTTTTTAAATAAGGTCCGTTTTTTAATAAGAAGAAAAATGTTGTAGATATCAAAATATATTTTTTCCATATTCTACATACTTTGATCTACTTTTCTACATAATTTCAATTTTTGTTCAAACATTTGTCATACCGTTCAACAAGTTTTTGAATTACGACGTCAAAGAAATCTGCCGCCTGTGAAGAAGCCCAATCCATGACTGCAGTTTTCACTTCTTCGTCGTCGTTGAACCGTTGGCCACCAAGGAACTCCTTTAAGTACCGAAACAAGTGAAAATCACAGGGTGTAAGGTCTGGACTGTAACGTGGATGATCCAGTTGTTCCCATCCAAAAGACCTGATTAGACCTTGTGTTTCCGCAGAAACATGTGGCCTTGCATTATCATGGAGCAACATCACACCGGAAGACAGTAGGTCACGCCGCTTGTTTTGTATGGCACGCCGGCGTTTTCTCAAGTTCACACAATACGCATCAGAATTGATTGTTGTGCCTCTCGGCATAACATCAACTAACAAAATCTCTTTCCTGTCCCAAAAGACAGTTGCCATGATCTTTCGTTCTGAAATTGCCTGTTTGGTTGGCGACGATGTGTGTCGCCATTCCATTGATTGTTGCTTGGACTCAGGAGTCATGTGAGACACCCAGGTCTCGTCTCCTGTAACGATGTGGTCCATCCATCTCCTTCCTGATTGTATCGAGTCAAAAACGATAAAGCACAGCCCAATCTTGTTGTTTTGTGATCGTCAGAGAGCAGTCTTGGAACCCACTGAGAACACAATTTTCGATAATTCAGTTTCTTCGAAACAATGGTGTACAAAGCTGACCTTAAAACCTGTGGAAATTCAATTGATAACTTTTAAATCGCGAATCGTTGGTCCTCTCGAATTTTGCTGTCCACATCACGAACCAAATTTTCAGAAATCAAGGTAGGTCGGCCAGGGCGTGGCTCATCATGCACATTAACCCGCCCGTCCTTGAACATTCTCACCCACTTTGGAACTCTACTGTCACTCATAGTATTATCACCGCAAACTTCACAAATCTGACGGTGAATTTCCGCTACTGCCAAGTTTCTTGCACTCAAGAATCGAATTACAGATCGTATCTCACAGTCAGCGGGCGACTCAATTTTCTTAAACATTATAAATTTCTACAGCTCAGCACACAGACAGACGATACGGCTGCAAATGGCGTCTAAACGCGCGCAAAGCATGCTGGGAGCAGATGCGCAAGCGCCCTGCGGCGATGGCGCGTCATTCTCACTCTCATTCACAAATGGACCTTATTTAAAAAATACCCCTCGTAGAAATACTTGGGTATTATCAAAATTCTGTAACTTGGACATTTAACTATTTCCAAACTATAAATTATTACTTCTACACTTTTTATAGTTAATACTTCATCTAAAGAGCTACAATACCAAGGGAAATACACGTCAAATAAATTATAAGTGAACATATTTATATAATTTATAGTGAATAGCATGTATTGATATAGCCAATCAGTATTTCTGCTATTTTTACCTTGCAGATGTTTCAATCAGTTTGGTCGTAGGCGATACGAAAATGATTTTAAATTAATTGATGGATGGTCAGCATTATCAGTAGATAAAAATAAATTTTTAGCTTAATAATTTATATGTACAGAAGTTCAGAGGGACAGGCTATATGAAATACTTTATACATCTTGTCGCTGTGCATTTTGTTTTCAGAAAGGATGTTTGTTAAAGTTTGAGGGAGATCCTGTAATTTATGTGTTTTTTTTTTAATTTGCTGTGTTAATTTATTATGCAGATTTTATTATAAATGCTGCATTTGTCATCAATCCTGTGATTGTTGTAAGTGGTTGTTAATACATAGATTTAAAAATAAACAACAGGAAGTTGCTTAATGAACTCCACAGTTTATTATACCGCAATATCCTTTTTAACTAATCAAGGTGATAGGGGTGACTCAAAGGTAATAGAACATAAAAGGTTCACGTTCTGTGGTTATTACTCATCAGGTATTTTATATACATAGTGCATCTTAAAAATAAAGTAAATATAAAGGCAATCCTCTTTTAATTATACATTAAACTTGATTTCAATTCTTATGCCATTCATTTTTTGTTACTTACATTATTAAAATAATGTAATAAAGTTTGCAGTAAGATAAATTATGCATAATGTTAAATACTTCTTTACATTTCAATTAAAATTAGTGCATTTGTAGTGTACGATTTTATTCAATGGTAGATACATTACATTCAATTACATTTTTTTTATAGGGTGAGGTAGAATGTTAATTGAACGTAAATGCTGGTTTTGTTAAGATCTCTTCAATACAATTTATCTATCATATTTTATATCACCTTTCCACGTATTTATTGGAATTTTTGGAATTGTTTTAATTAATAACAAAAACGCGGAGTTCTTATTCCCTACTTTGTTAAATAACATACATTTTTTAGACACGTGGGGAAATCATTTTTTGATTGTCACCTGTGTGGTAACAACAATTAAAATTCTTATTTAAATGTCAACTTTTACTAACGGTTTTTTAAATTTTGTGTTAACAGTTGGAGACGATATACAAAAAAGAAAAAAATTGAATTATATTGTTGAACCAGGGTTACAGAAGTAGAGTAATACATGTAGAACATATTATACACTTATACAGTCTACAGCAGCCATACTCAACCTGCGGCCCGCCATACTTTTATGTGCGGCCCGAAAGGCACTTATTATCAGGAAGGTGCTTTTTAAAAAAATAGGGCCATCGAGTTTTAAGAACGATACGAATCTGGAAGTTATTTTTAAAGAAAAGAGAGATTTTTGGAAATTAGTCCCAGGAAAATACAAGACTATACAAAAATGTATCCACCTGCTGTTCGCGTTGTTCGCATCAACGTATCTTTGTGGATCATCCTATTCCAAAATGAAATATGCGAAAAACGTATACAGAAATCGACTTATTGATTCTCACCTTGATTACGTATTGGGGGTAGCATGTAGCAATTATAATGCCGAATTGTCTAAAATGCGAGGTGTGTCAATTGAAACCTATCTTTGCTTTATAACAAATTTATTTAACAATTTAATTACAAATAATTACCGTCACAGTTAAGGCATCTATCCCATTGTTTTACTAACCGACGTATAGCCTGATCATACAATTCTTGTGGCTGCTGATTGAAGAAGTCTTCCATAGCTATCTGTACTTCTGCGCCAGACCCAAAATGCCAACCTTTTAACACCTTTTTCAGCGGTCCAAAAATATAGAAATCTCAATGCAATAGATCCGGGCTATAGGGTGTATGCTCTAAAACCCTCCATTTCTTTCGTTGAAGATTTTCTTTTACCACATTGGCAACATGAGGCCTAGCATTGTCCTGCAGCAAAATGACCCCACGCGTAAGTTCTCCTGGGCGTTGCCGTCTTATTGCTTGATGAAACTTGTTCAAAGTTATATTGTACAGATTTGCATTAACAGTTACACCAGGTTCCTTAAACTCTATCAACAAGGGTCATTCAAAGTCGCAAAAAAATCTTAACATCATCTTGCCTGCGGAAGGTTGTGCTTTAAACTTCTTCGGTGGTGGTGAACTTGGAGTTTCCACTGCATCGATGATAACTTACTAGACCGAAGAAAGTCATCACCATTTTGCTTATAGTCTGTGAGATGTTGCAGAGATAAGTCCATTCGCAAGCATTTTTGTTCATTAGACAAGAGACAAGGAATCCATTGCGAACAAACTCTGCTGTAACCCAGATTACGAACAATACTATGGAGAGATCCTACACTCGCACCAACAATTTCTAAAATTTCTCTGATTAAAATTCGACGATTTTCTCTAAAAGTCCTTCCACACATGCCATATTGTTTTCTGATAATGTAGTACACCGTGCACCTGGTCGCGGCACATCCATAGTCCCCTCTTTTCCCTTCTTAAAGGTCATGAAAAGAAGGACCGAAAGCTGGCAGTCCACATCGGTGGACACACCACAGAAGTGTGGAGAAAAACAGGCTACTGCCTACAATAAAAGAAGAAGAAGAGGTATAGTGTATAATGTTGCGGCCCGCGTAACCCGAGGCCCGAGGAAAAAAAAAGGTTGAGTATGGCTGGTCTGCATCGAGCTATAATCGAATTTATTTTAAATAACCGCTATGGGTTTAGATCTCCTAAGCTTAAAAAGGGACAAGTAGACACTCCCTCGCTCTTATTTACAATTAGTTAAATGCTAAAAGATGAGCGAGTGCGGGTAACCATGAAAACGGACGAGTTTTTTGATATTTAAGTCAAGTTTAAAGCACAAAATTTGACCCTTTCCATGGTTACCCGTGCTACAATTGAGAGTTTCAATTACTTGATTTGTGCTGACGAGGCGTAATTTAAGTTTTTTAATAATTTATAAATAAAATTAAAACTAAACTGCACATGCAGCACATTCTTGGTTTAATGAATTAGCTGTTGGTGATGTGTTTTTGGGTGTGTGGCTTAATGTTATTACGTAAAGGAAGAATCAAAGGAATACAAATATTCCATTTAAAAATAGACAATTGAAAATCTAACTGCACCAGGCTGTAGACTGCTTTTTGAAATATACCCATACCAAAAATGACATAATATCTTAATAATCTTCTTCTTTCTCTGTATATAGGCCAATGGCCTGTTAATTACTTGCAATTAGCAAGTTCTGTGAGCCCCCTTTGCCCATATACCGAGTAGGAGGCTAGCCTAACCCGTCGAATAGAGAATATCCTAATAATAAAAACACTAAAGAAAAAGGTGACACCGTGATTGAAATTCGAGGGCCAACAAGGGGGTCTACCTGATTGTAGGAGATAGAAACTCGGTTGAATTGAGGGAAAATTCCTAAATTCAGTGCTCACCAATAATCTGCCCCAACATTTACAATATCTTAAATGGTTCGGCAATTCAAAAAAAACGGAATATCACTATTTTCTAAAATTAATTTATTATTTTTTTCTAAATTTGTAAAAACATTCCTTAAGTAACTATTTACGCTTTATTGAACAGCGAACGTCTTTTTATATTTTTGCGTTTATTGAAGTGCCTTGGTAAATAATAAACAGTATTAGAATAAAAGCACAACTTGTTACTCAACACATATTATGGAATGACATCAAATTTTAGAATTTCATTACTTATTTCAGTTTTACTATCTTGAAAGTGTCGTGAGTAACAGTTCTTAAGTAATTACATAAAGTATTCTATTCAAGAACATCCTAATAAATGTCAAGATTATAATATAAAAAATCTTTGTTATTTGTAATATTTTAGCACGTAATACTTTTATAAATCAGAAGACTGCAAACATATTTAAATACACAGGATGTAACATTAAATATAATTTGAAAATCGATGTAATTACACAATGAAGCTTTATTTTCTTTGTTTGATTATACCA
>JABXWE010004317.1:0-30336 GCA_014611495.1 Limonius californicus
CTATTTGTAATCCTGTGGGGTGATTTGTTACTCGTTGTGGTTGATGATGGAGATCTCTTTGAACTGTAACGGAGCCCTATAATTCAATAATAGTAATTAATTTATGTAAATAATTTAAATGTATATAATTTTACTACAACATGTTTTGTATAAGCCAAATTAGTTGAAGACTGTACTTAGGAAGGTTTTTGTTAGGTTTGTTTGATAATTTGTGTTATTTGTGTGGATATATTTGTGTTTGATTAAATTTTGAATTTTTAGGTTATGAGGTAGTATTTAGTTAGTTACTTTGAATAGATTGTATTTATAGGATGTTTATGTGTTGCTTAACTTGTGTTGTAATCGTAGAATTGTGTTAAATGTGTTTTTATTAGGTATATCAATAATTTTAGTTTAATTAACAATATTTTGAAAAATGTAAAATTTGTGTAATTTTGAATATTGGCTTGTGGGATGTCTATTTATAGATATTAATTCAGGGATTCTGAATCTGGAATTAGTTTTTTGATAGGTTTAGGCATAAGCTTTCTATCCATAATTTTAAATTTATTTATTAACGCTTCACTAGTTTTTGTTTTGAAAATTCCGTTCTTCATTTTATTATGTTACCTGGTTACGATTCGATTTTGTCAGAATTTCAGAGGTATCTGGCAGAAAATAATTGCTTCAGTACCTATATGGCCATCGAACTGGGTGCACGCTTTTTTTCTTATTAGTGCTTAAATTTTATTGTAAAGTAACTTTGAATCTCAAAAATGAGGTTAAGTTTGTTTGTTTACGAAATGTCAAAGTGATTTATATTACTACAGCTATAATTGTGGGTTAATAATTACAAATGTGTGTGTAATAATAATAAATAAGTTACCATATTTAAATTGATTCAAGTGTGTTTTCTTTGAAAAATTTAACTGAAAAGAAATGAGCATAAAAATAAAATTTCTTTTATTCATTCCTTTAATATAATAATAAAAACGTATAAAAAAGAACTTACCGTAATTAAATTGGAACATTTGAGTGTAATTAATACAGTGCTTCTGAGATTTATTCCACTAAACTTTAAATTTGCGTACTGGAAGCTGACCTTGCGAAGTTCAACGAATCCGGCTAATACAATGGAACTCTTCAACGTAGGAAATAAGAATGTACAGATCAGCAGTTTTCGGAGAATTGGTGCCTAAATTGCCGCAAACGGGACTGGATTTTCAAGATAAGTTCAAAAGTTATTTATGTACTGATGATATTATATGTTATATTTGATTCATATAAACCTATCTAAATTAGGGAAGCCACGTATTCACTTTAGCCTGAGAAATTAGAGTCAATTTAGATGCTATTGTATGTCAATTTAGATTTATTAATTTTGAAAGAATTCAAAATTTGGCGCCCAACGATTTCATCAATTATATTTATTAATAAAAATAAAATTGCATAGCAATATATATATATATATATATGTACCGTTCGTAAAATGTTATATTATCACAGCCGTTGTCTGGAATTTTTCCTTTTTAACAAAGTCACTAGCACCACAGTAACATTAAATGTACGATAATGTCGTGTAACACTTATAAACAAGAAGATAGGCACCTGCAACTTGGCATAGATCAATAACTGACATTTCTTGGAAAAATTATTCATTTCTCGGTCAATAATTGATGAACCATCCTTGTATTTCAGCTATTTGACGTATACGTATACGTAAGTAATTAAGAGATTAGTATTACAAGTATACAGTATACCTGAATATTGAGGAAACCCTGCCAGTACTTCCTTCTTAAGGCATTTAAAAAAACTTGTAAATGTTCTTCGCCAAATATAGAATAACTTCCTAGAAAACCCTGAATACGTCAGTTTAAATCCTGCTATAATTGCCAATTTAAAAATGCTCCTATTACATCTGTAGATGTAAAAAGAAATTGCTCTGTTTGGAAACATACACCTTCTGATAGAAGATCATAAAAACATTTTTATAAAAGTACATATGCGCCATGTATATTTTCTCATATTTGAAACATATTCTACTTATTTACAGTACATATATTCGCGCATATTTTTATTGCATTTAGTGCTTATAAATCGGCGTTCTAGTAATAATCAAACAAAAGTATCTTCTTACCCAAAGCTTAATAAATTACGAAACTTATACAAAGCTTCATTATAATAAGAATAATAATAATACAAAACCATGGAAAACCATAATTCTTAAACCCGATTCAAGAAAACTACAGTAAATCTATTCTCAAATGTGTTTAATCCTTTGATAATCACTTTCTCCACTACTTAAAATAGCAATCGTCATAACTCTTTCAATAACTCTACGTTGACACAACTTTTATATGCAGTCCATCCTATAAGAAACATTTTCTACTCCGTAAAAAGTAAAAACTTTTTTCCTTTTGTTCATACTATGGCCCCCCTCCCCGTAACCGCTTTCGCATTACTTCGGAGGGTGCGGGCGTCCCATACTAGTCATTCATGCAACATGCGCCCTAAAATTAACTAAGTGAAATACGGTCGCCCCAGCCGGAGTTCGACTACGCTGCCAATCGGTCACACTTCATTGTGATCTCGACTGACAGCGCGTATTTGTCGAAATGTCGATGGAAGCAGCCTCTAAAAGAAAATTTCTCAGATGCTTATTGTTATAGACTTGTTTACTCTTTGTTTCCCAATTCATTTAAATATTTTTATTTGTTATAGTAAGACAAAATGTATTTCAGAAGAATGGTAACCTTATTTATATTAAAATAAAGTAAATTTCAACTTTGTTATTTTAAATGTAGCATCCATTATATTATTGGTTATTTTAATAAATGTAGAGGGATTTAAAGATAAATTTATAAGAAAAGCTAATTCTGAAAGGTTTTGAATACCCGTCCTTAATGCTGCAAGTTCGAAATTTCTATTGCTGCTCCAATTCTGTTACCACTATCCGTTTGGTAAAAATAACGATAGAAATATTTTACTACCAAGCGAATGATGTAAGTCTAAAACAGCGGTAGGAATGTATGCCCCGTGCGTATTTGCAAGAGAACACCGTATCATAACCACGTAGCGTAGTAGTGTAGACGGTACCGTGCACCACGCTCGCGAATATAACTGTAATACGGACTACAAGCCCGTATGCACTTGCAACAGCACTCTGTATCGCAACCGCGTAGCACTCAACATGGACGCTACCGTCCTGTATACTCGCGAACAAAGACATGTTAGGTTTGCGGCACACAGCGGTCCACAGCGTGTCTGTATTTTTGACAAAAATAATGATGTTATACTACGAGATACGACATGAGTAACCTTTTGTCCCACAACATAGTCTCGCAAAATTTGAGACTTGGCGGTTTGAGGTGCGCGGCTTTCCCAAGTTTGTCGATTTTTCAACGAAATATTAAATAAAATCTACAAAACGCTGTTACCTATCAACGAGTTGAAATCTAATTCTGTGTAACATCATAACAGATCATGATCCCGTACATGAACTTAATCCCCTACGTTGTTACGGTACGAAGTTCTTTTCCAAATCTATGCGAAGCTTTACAGACCATAATGACAATCCCCGCAAGAATTGAGTTTGAGATATAAACTGGTACATATGTAATACCATCGTACTCAGAATAAAAGTATCTATCAAAATATCGTATAATACACATGATGTTGAATTTAAAACGAAAAGTTGACAACGTTTCTAACGAAACCTAAAACATAAATTAGTGTTTACGAAACTCATTTAATGCACATTTAGATGTACTGCAATAATTTTAAATTTTCTTTATTCTTATTAACAAAATTTAAATTGTTGAAGGTCCTGGTGTTGTTTAAATCCGGTATGTATAGGTTACTGAGTGTGTATGTGTATCTATTTAATGTAATGAATCGTTTTCCGGTAATCTCAGAAAATGCCATAGCTTGCTGAAATCAGAACATTCTGTACATAGTTATAGTTGTAGAATGTGGGTTTCCGGAATACTGTGATAACTACGAGAAAACCTTACTTACTATTCTAGAACAACATAATTATTTTCTGTGTACACGTCATTCATAAAAAAACATTCTAGTAAAAGGACATAAAGTTATGGAATACCTAAAACTAACATCTGTTCGTGTCTGTAATTTCAGCAGCCGTATGCTCTCATTTTATACGTACAACGAAAAATTATATAGAGACAAATTAAAGCTAATTTACGCCAAATTGCGCAGCTCATATGACCCAATAAGAAAACTGAAACAGCAGACTAAACGGAATTACCAAACTTAAACCCATTAATAACATATGTTTGTCCCCAATGATATCTAAAACTTTTCCAAGAAACTTTTCTGGACTTTACTGCTAACCCTTAGGAAAAAATATAACTTCGTAATGGCTCTACAAGGAAATAAATTCTTCTAACATTAATATAAAATATTCAGTTTATAAGAAAGTCAATTTACACTTACAATTTTCCTGTTCAAACGAAACCCTTTCAAACAATTTAAATAAATTTGTATTATTAACGCATTATTGATGTTTATCGGAAACATCCCTAAATACGTTATTCAAAGTTCTGTGTATTTACGGTGTCTAAACAATAATTAAATCCTAATTTATTTAAATTATAGTTAACTCTGTGTTATCGTCCTATAATAAACAAAACACAAGTGATATTTATTTCCAAATGGGATTATTACCGAGAAGTTTCCAGTTTAGAATTTCTAAGAGAACGCGTAACATACAAAGATTTTATACATAACAAGATTCACGAACTCTGTTAATGTAACCACAAATAACTATGAATTTCAAACTGTCGTCGAAAACCAGTAACAAGGGGTATTGGGAATGGGATTTGAATGTATGCGGCGACATAAAATGTGTGGGTTAATTTCTACATAGTTGGAAATTACAAGATAACGGAGTGAGCAACTAACGTGATGATAAAAATTCATCAAAGGAACGTTATACGGATTGGGCTGTACATGAGAAAGATCGCAGAGTATTCTTCAACTGATTTCTAGGCAGTACCTTGTCTAATCTGAAATCTTCTCTAGCACCTTTTGTATGAAACAAATTTTAAGAGATTAGTTGTGTAGAATAGATTTAAAGGTATCTGTAATTTTAGCCTTTTTTCCAATGTGATTTCGCAATCATCCACTAGTTTTAGAATATATTTTTTATTTAATAACTATAAGTTTCACTTTTCAGAAGCTTGTTTTGGTATGATATAAAACTACTTTCTTTCTTTCCGGCACGATTACTGCTACTATAGTATATTCTACCACAATTTCTTTCAGATATAGTGTAAACAAATTGGATTTTACAAGCTTAACAAAAGTTAGTTAATTTAGAAAGATATACATGATAGCGAACTAAATTACATGATATACTTAGCATATGGCTTGTATAAGTGCAGATAGCCCTTGGTTTGCGACAGATCCATTTACGCTGATTCACAAGAAGGCCGCGCGCTTGCGTGTGGCATGTGTGAGGTCTGCAAACGCTGGCGCCCTGCCAGTATTTATCCCAGTGCTGCATTGTGCTGCAACGTACTTGTGTCAAACCAAATTTTGCTAATAAAATCTAAACTGTTCATATTGCAGTGCATATTGCACTTAAAACTAACACCAACTGCATTCATAATAAAAAAAACTATTTTTAATAATGAACATGAAAATTACGACAAAGTTACGATTACAGAAGAAATTTAACAATATTACAATGAAAATCGTTATATTCTCCTTTCACTTAACTTAAATTTATTAAATTCTAATGCCCCGTGGCACTTCCTCTGGCAGTAATAACTGCTCTGCACCTTTCTGGAATACTCTCAATGTCATTGTCAATATGTTCTTGTGGAATTTGATGCTACGGTACCGACAATACATCCCTCAGCTGTTGCACAGTATAGGTTTTGGATTATGATGATCCAGCTATCTCTGCAAAAGGTGCCATACATGCTCGATGGGGTTGAGATCTGGAGAAAGCGGAGGAAGAGCAAGACGGTTTATTTCCTCATCTCGAAGCATCTCTAAAACAATACGAGCACGATGCGGCCTTGCGTTATCGTCAAGAAAAACAAAATATTCCCGTCCAACAGCGTTGCGACGGTTCAGAATATGGTCCATAATAGTCTGTTGGGCATAACGTAGGCACGTGAGTGTATCCTTAAAAATATGGAGGTCAGTACACCACCCTAAATAAATTTCAGCCCATACCATAAGACCACCACCACCAAAATCAACGACTGGTTAGGTATACTGAGGTAAGGTACCATGTCCGGCACTACCATATAATCTTTGACGCCGGTTATCACTGCTGAGATAATATCTGGGATCCGCCGAAAACAGTATAGCATCCCACGTGTCGCTTCTTGAAGCTTCCGTCTTGGCCATTCCACCCGATGTCTTTGTTGAGCCACGGTTCTTGCAGGACATCTCAGGGGGCGGTATGAGGTAAGTCCTATCTGAAACAATTGATTTCTCACAGTTTGGTCGGAGACTTGATTTCTTGTGGCATTCCGGAGCACTTGCTGTAGATGTCAAGCAGTTGGAAAGGGGTGCATTCTTGCATTAATTACCAGAAGTCGCTCCTCACGAGGTGTTGCGATGAGAAATGATCCACTTCCAGGCCGCTTACGGTCATACCTGCTTCTCTAAGGCGCAAGAGGGCACGTGAAATTACGTTCTGTGTGGTTTCTAACATATCAGCTATGCCAACCCAGCGATCTCCACTTTGGTGCATAGCCATGGCTAAATTTCGTTGCTCTATTGTTAAATGGTTTCTATGCATTGTAGTTTATTATCAAGAACACACAAACTCGACTTGACACTAATACGTAATTAAACAATTACAACTGGATTCGATTGTTTTTTATTTTTAACATCAAACCTTACCGCTTGCTCTAATTATCAATAATAGACGACCATTAGCCGCCAAATACACACACATATATTTATATTACAATACCCCTATTAATTTTTAAGTAGTTTATTTAATTATTATATAATTTTAACTGATAAAGTAAAACCATGCTTCATAAAAAAAGTGCAATAAAGTTAGCTGAACATAGTGCTAAAAAAGACGTAGATCAATTACCCTGGAAACGAAGATAGAGGTGACTCTAAGAATATAAAATGGGCAACCCCGTCCCTAATGTCTGCATAACTATGAACTTACGCCATCCACTGCGACTACTATTACGAAAAAAGCTGCTAAATTAAAACGGTCTGCGTTACAACCTAACAGGTGTAAACTTTTTTAAGAATGAAATTTATTATCGTTATACTATTTAGTTGTTGTTGGTTAAGAATATATAACATTTATTTTTACAATTACACATTAATATTACAATTTACTTTCGGCTTAGACCTCGTCGTCATTTGGGAACTACACCCAGCATTATCAGATAAGGACCGACGTGTAGCTTATCTGCCTTTACAAGCATTTGCTCTAGAAGTTTGAGCCATATTCTTTCTTAGGCCCTGCCTGCCTAAACCTTGGGGCGGACAAGGATTTGATCTTGATGTATTTTGTTTGCCAGGACAATAATACTTAATCGGCTTATGCCTGTTAGCTGTTTGTGAACCCATACAAACTAGTTTGTATGGATTGTATTATTGACCTGGCAAACAAAATACATCAAGATCAAATCCTTGTCCGCCCCAAGGTTTGCTTAATATAAGCACACGGCCCTGTTCAGGCAGGCAGGGCCTACGAACAAATATGACTCAAACTTCTAAAGCAAATGCTTGTAAAGACAGACAAGCTACAGGTCGGTCCTTACCTGATAAAGCTGGGTGTAGTTCCCAAATGACGACGCGGTCTAAGCCGAAAGTAAATTGTAATATTAATGTATAATTGTAAAAATAAATGTTACATATTCTTAACCAACAACAACTAAATAGTATAACGATAATAATTTTCATTCTTAAAAAAGTTTACGGCTGTTAGGTTGTAACGCAGACCGTTTTAATTTAGCTGCTTTTTTCGTAAATTGTAATATTGACAGTTCGAAAAACCGCGAAAGCCTCAAAGAATATAATTATACATTAATTTAATTATGAAAACACAGAACCTAAGTGAATGACTCCCATTATTCAGAAACTCAACTGCGTTGTAAACCGAGGGCCACCTGTACATGTGAATATAATATGCATATAAGTATAATTATAGGTATAAATAAATTATAAGATATTTAACCTAACATAAAATAAAGTTTATAATACACCTTACAGTGGTCTGTATAAGCAAATAATATAACGGTAGATTCATCATCATCATCCCAGCCTTTTCGTCCCACCGCTGGCTACTGACTTCTTCTCTGCTACATGTTCCTCCTAAGCGCGAAGGTAGAAACAGGGAGTTTAATGTCGATTCTGCACGGCAAAAACTTCAGGGAAGGTTTTAAGCATCAAGCTTCAAACAGGATTGAGAAATTGCGCAGTAGTGTTGGGGAGTTGAACCCAAGCCAGAGTCGACGTTTTGCTCAGAAAGCAAGCGCTCTACCAACTGAGCTGCCACCACACACTGATTCTGAGATGAGTACATTAGAATTATTCCATGTCTACACTTTATAGCCAGGTTATCGCAGGAGGTGTTGCTCTTACAAAATCGTTAGTGGTTTCCTGGAATTATCTGCCTGCTTATTGGATGTGCATAACTATTGTTGCGACGCAGTAAATGTCGTTTTATTTGCAAGACCGTGGAATATAATTACACAAGTCTGAGTATAATTATTTAATGTTTCATAGTTTTTCTGCAACAGGCAAAAACAATAAAACTGTTGGGAATTTTACGTTTTCATGTTGTCTATGAAATTTAGTACGTTTGTATTGTGACCATCGAACGTACGTGCTTTGCTGTAGCAATCTCCCCTCGCTATTTTCTTCGTTTACTTTACAAAAAAGCGTTCTTTTCAGAACTGAAGCCTGCGTTTACTTTATTAACATACGTGTTATCTTGTGCGAGTGAGTTCCACTGACATATTTAAGTTTTTGGAAACATAACCTACAACACTGCTGAATTACCCTCTTCAGCTAATGTCTCTAATGCTTCAACAATATCGACGAAGTGATCCTTAAAAACTCGGATGCTCTTGTACTTCTCTACCATGGAATGGGGGCTCACACAACCCGCGAAGTAACGCCCAAGCCGAAAAGGTCTGGGACAGAGAATAGAACTAGGACGAAACAACGAAAGAAGAAATAAAAAAGAAGAATACGAGCAGGATGGACCGCCTTTGGTAAATCATCCTTCATTCTAAAAAACAGGAAAATAGCCCAACGCCTCAAAATAAAAGTGTTTGAGCAATGCATTATACCAGCTATGACCTATGGCACAGAAAACTGGGCAACAACGAAAGGAAACATCGAATCAATAAGGATAGCTCAAAGGGCGATGGAAAGAGCAATACTGAACATTACAAGAAAGGATAAAATACGGAACAAAAGAATTAGATCCATCACCAAAGTAACAGATGTAGGAGTTCGAATCGCCCAATTGAAATGAAGTTATGCAGGGCATGTGGCCCGAAGCAACACAGACAGGAGAATAATAGAATGGAGACCATACAAACACAAAAGAGGAATAGGACGACCACCCATGAGCTGGTACAACGACTTTAAGAAAACAGCTGGATTAACATGGATCTGAACAGCACAAGACCGCGACAGATGGAAAACATTAGGAAAGGCCTATATCCAAAAATGGATTTAAAGGGCTTAAGAAGAAGAAGAAGAAATAATTCGGTACTTAATGTTATATTTGTATGTTTAACAACTTGGCGAAAGCGATGTGCTGTCATGATGTAAAGGTCTGACCTGGGGCGACTGATAGATGCCAGGCAGTATTTTGTTTAGAATTTTGTTGAGTATTTTGTCATCAAGCTAAAATGATGAAATGTATAATTAATAGTGAATAATGTGTCCTTCAAGAATACTACAGTCTTTTACTTTTACAGTTGCACTATGCAAAGTTGACTTTGATGACATAAAAAACTATTCAGTGGTAATTAAAGTATCATTACCAAGTAAAACTCAATAAGTAAAATGAATAAGGAAATTTACACATACTTTTCATAAATATATAAAAAATTTCAATCAGTTTAATTATTTAAAAATGTACTAACGGCACCATTCTAGAATAAATAATGATAAACAACATTAACTGCTGCATATTTTGTTAGCTATTGAACTATTAAGTTCGTTAATAGACCGGTTTGGAGAAATATACTCGTTATTGCTTTTTATTTTCTCTTTGCACGAACTTCTGTAGGTATACATCAAACTAATTGCAAGCTTTTAACTGGATGTTACAAATTATTCATTAAAGAGGCATAAACAGGAGCAGCTTAAAACGTTACAGAAAACTTAGTAATTATCTTAATTAACATTTTAAATTGCTTTGAAAAATGTTTTTCCCGGTGCTACCAAATTGAAGTTCTAATAGCAAAGTTAAAAATAAGCCGACATAACGTTTTGAAGTAACTTACCGTTGCAGCGATTATAAGGTTTTTTTAGTGAAATTGTACGAGTACTTTTTAAAACTCAAAGAGAATAACAAAGTGCATTATTGTGCACTTTATATTCCTATACAATTAGTAAATACAAGTGGTTTTAAAAAGGTTATAAAAAGCAATTTAAAATTTCGATTGAAAATTCTATTATAGGTTTTCATAAAATAAAGCGAATTTTTGTCCTGCCACCAATTTGAAATAGGTCGTTAAAAATAGTATTAAAAAATTAGTATTAGAAACTGATTTGACCTCTGTTTCCTATTTATTTTTAAAGCAGCTCATATTCTCGAATGATGCTAAATGTGGCCAAATTGCGAATAGTAAATGTCATGCCAAATGTCAGAGAGCTAATTAATGTAACCACTAGAGACAGATTCATCGACCAAAATGTAGCATTTTATTAAAATCTCAAAAGCATGAAACAAATATTTTCCTTTGCAGTATGAAGTACAAACTAGCTTAACCTTGCCTGACACCAAAGCTATGGGACTACAAGCCTGTGAAAGCTCAATAATAAAAATAATAATATGCTTAGCTTAGTTTTCATTCTGTATACAGAGAACATAATCGGCTCGGAAATCAGAAGCTATTTTTAGGAGTGTTTTACAATAGTGGTTCCATGTAAGACACTATAAAGAGCACAGAAAACGTAGAAAATGCAGTAATTTATATTATATTATCATATTTTCGGATAATGGATAGTTTACTGAAAAGTTTAGTATCATAAGTTATTCTTCCCAACTGAATAACTGCACTGCAAATCTTCCGTTAATATTATTTTAGAGCTTTATCAATATGTTCTTTACATATTTATCAACAAATAAGAATAAATATAGAACTATGTATATATATTTTTAATTTGTGTTACACAAAATCTCTAAAGTATACATTAATAACGTACAGAAAACCGCCCACTTCACTGCAAATGCTGACGTGCGATTAATCAATAGATATATCATAAATGAACCACTATAACATTGAATGTTAAGTTTCTTTTTATTTATGTAGTAACTCCACTTTAGTCTGATGGTGAGGAACATTTCAAGCTATTCACTGCACTGTTTTTAGAATTCCACATCGCTGGTAGTCCATTAATAATTATGTCGACTGCAGTGCAATAGGGTGGGGCGTAGAAAACTTATTTTTATTTATTTCGATATTTATTTAGTTCATTCCGACCAAAAAAATATAATGTAGGGGAGAGGTGTGTACCTTGGTCCTATTTTGACATTTTGATTTTTCATTCAGTCATTATATGAAAATAATTTAAAGTAACGGCCGTTATGACTTATACATGTTATTATGTATTACATATATTTTTCTTGAGCTCTTATCTTCAACCTTTCATCTATTTTTTCGGGATCAATAAAAAGTGTTTGTATGTTGTACCACCATTATTGGGTTCGAAAAGAATAATTCAATTTTCAGTCAAAATTATGAAATTTATTGAATCGCATAGTTAGTTTTAATAAAAAGTAAAGTAAAATCAGTGTACACCTTAAACAGTATTTCACATTTATTCTACACTATAATGTGCTAAGTCAATTCCGAATGGTAAGTTCTGACGCTGTCGAGCCGATAGGTGTGGAAGCTTGAACATAACATCCTCTTGTCCAGTTCAAACACTAAAGTAAACCTTTATAAGTTTGGAACCCTTTAAGGTATTTAACTTTATAGAATTCATCACTAATACTAACGATTTCAGTGATGAAAAAATTTTTAGTTTTTTCTGTAACAAGTCGAACAAATACATGAACACCCATTGTAATTTTATTATGATCTGGATCCTTTAATTCTGCAACATCTTCTTAGGAGTTACCGAATTCTTCAGATAGGGCTGAATCATCAACTTCCTTGTCGGACTCAGATTCAGAGCAAGGAAAATTTAATTTCTTATTAGCTTTCTTGATGGGCTTCTTAAACGCGTTAATTGTTTTTTTTTAGTTCTTTATTTCCTTTGTTTTTTGCAAGTCTTGCAGCGTTCTCCGCTTCAATACGGTTTTTTTCTGGAGGGTCGGTTAATATGCAAGATTTTCCCTTAGGCCTTCCTTTGCCTATATTTTCTCTCGGCAGAGCCTTGGGATAAGGCCTAATCTCTTCAGGAGACACAATGTTTGTGTGGTCATGAGGTGCTGTCTCTGTGCTACGAACTGGAATAGATACAACTACTACCTACTGATAGAGGTGGAGCAGTTGAAGTAGAAGGCATATGTAGTTTAAATCAATGTCTTCTTCATGTAGGTATACATTTTCTTGATTTTATTGACCATTCACATCTCCCGGAGGCTCTGTTCTTCTTGTGTTGGCATAGGTCGGTTAGTAACGCTAGATGACAAAAATTCATCAGCTGGGAATATATTTTCATTAAGAAGTTCGATACCGGTAACTTTAAATCCATGAGTAATATTTTTAGGTGTAAAAGAGTTCAGAAATATCTTTCCTACCAGCTCAACTACATCATATAACGTTCTATATGACCCATACACCCCTCTGTCGAGTGTTTACATTTTGTGACTAGTATGGTGGTGGAAAGTGACTAATGTCACACCGTTGTCTTTAGTCAATTGAATAACTGGAATAGATACGTGACTTCCATCACCAATATTGTTGGGTTTTCTTGACTTGCTAGACTGTATTTGAGAAAATGTACAAAAAACAATTGTTCATTTGACCAAACTGACGGATTGGCCCCTCCTGTTGTTCCAACTGGACTTTCTTTGATTATGTAATCCTTAAACTTGACCTGTGGAAAGATCAACATTGGTGGCATGAAGCCACCACCTGCACTTATCGCACCAATCAAGGTTACATTGGTAGCGCGGTCCGCACTTGTCATGCTACCAACTTGTTTGATACCTTTGGTCGCTAGAACTTTGGGCGGTACGTGAACCGTAGAAATGCCGGTCTCGTCGCAGTTCCAAATGTTAAAGGCTGTTATGCCCAAATTTTTGTAGTTTTCAAAGAACGAACAATATTTACTGGGTTGAAAGATGTTAGGCGAACCAAGCTTGTTGCTTCAGGCTTGCTTAGAGATATCTGCCAGTCATATTTCTTACGGAAATTGCACAACCAAAATCTACCAGCCATTTTTTCACATCCCACGATTTATCGTATTATTTCCCATTTCTTTTTGCAAATTGTCCAATACTTGAACATCTTTAAGACTCAGTCCATAATAACGATGAGTAGCTTTCTGCAGGTACTGAATTAGTAGCATTTCTTCCGCTTCATTAAACACTTGTCTAGTGTCATTGTTATGAAAATAAGAATAGTTTGCCAAACTTGATTGCTGGAACTTCTTCATATGTAGCAATATAGTTGTTTTTGATGGGGCAATTTCTTTTGCAGTACTGTATATAGTTTGTTTGTTTTCCTACACTAACTGCACAGCTTCTCGATAACTGCTTTAGAAATCCGTTTCCTCTTCATTCCCGTTTTGCTTCGCGGCATCTTGTTTCCTTCTTAATAAAAAAAAACTTTCGTGAATAGTCCAAGCTAAGGTGGGGTTTTGTAGGTTTTAGGTTAGGAAAGGGTAAAACAAAAGAGAGGTAAAAATCAGGTAATTAAAAATTATCAACTTAAGATAGCTACAGCAATGTGCAATGGGGTTGTACCTTGGTTCGGTCCATGGTACAAGTCCTTGTAGTTTTTAAAATAATATTTACCATCTATTTTGAGGTTAAGCTTAATGTGATTTCAAAACCATGTTACTAAAGCTTAATTTATATTCTATCATGCATGATTTTCATTTTGCCATAAATAATTCATGTTAGAAAGGTATAATGAAAATAAGTGACTTAAAAAAACTTACTTTTCCATAGTGTTTTCATATTTTTCAACTTTCTGCTCCATGTGATTGACTTGCAACAAAGAAACCAGGATCACAGTCACCTCTGGTAGCAAATCTATGCAGTACATGCATAAGTTTAATTCCAACTCCACCGGTAGCCTTGAAATTGATGTAGGTCCAAGTACACATATGTCCCAGGTACCACCCTTTCTCCTAAAGTTAGACCCTGCTGCTCTACGTTGTAAGTTCTTATAAAATATGGTATAACTACACTAATATAAAATTTATTAAATATAACAACATTAATACTCCGCTTTATCCGGGCATCCTACTTAAATGATTTTTAATTTTAGTTTAGCTCATTTGATGCCATCCGATTTTTATTTCAATTTTTAATTTATTGTTCGGTTGATATTGAATCACCCTCGAAATATGATGTGATAATCATAGTAACTCGTATAGTAGAAACCGTTGTGGGCTAAAGGTCAGCGGGTTAGACTTCTGCGAACTATCAGGTTCAATTTAAACCAACGTGGTATTCTGCATAGTACATTTTTCCTGGAATGTTCCCGCTGTTTGATGATAAGTTGTAGATTCTCTACAACTGTGATCCTGTACAATGCGCAACACAGACATACGCAAGAACATTACTACGTCTCCTAAAAGATAAAGCACTCAAAGAAGAATATTATAAAAACATGCAAGCGGTAACAAAAACCTTCAATCATCTTAAACTACGAGCCCTGTTCAACTGAAACCCATCTTTAATCAACTTAGCCTTGAAAACAAATGCAATAATTCAAATGACGTTTGTTAATGATAGTAGTGTTTGTAAGCAACACATTATAAGTTCCTGGCTGTTGTTCTAAATCCGTCCAAATTTGATCATCGTGCGGTCCTACAATTTCTATGCGCTGAGGGTGTGCAGTCATTGCAGATTCATACGCGAATGCAAGCAGCGTAAGGAAATGCATATATTGCGTACCCAACTGTGAAGGAATGGTACCGAAAATTTATGAATGGAAAAAAGGGGACTACGGATGAGCCGCGACCAGGTGCACGGTGTACTGCATTAACAGAAAACAATATGACATGTGTGAAAGGCCTTATTAGAAAAAATCGTCTAATTTAAATTAAAGAATTTTCAAAAATTGTTGGTAAGAGTATATGATCTGTCCATAGTATTGTTCGTAGTCTGGGTTACAGCAAAGTTTGTTTGCAATGGATTCCTCGTCTCTTGTCTAATGAACAAAAATGCTTGCGATTCGGCTTATCTCTGCAACACCTCACAGACTATAGGCTTTCTTCTGTCAGTAGTTGCTGCTGACGAAACTTGGTGCCATTACTGCGAGCCATCCAGTAAGTTATCGTCGATGCAGTAGAAACATTCAAGTTCACCACCACCCAAGAAGTTTAAAGCACAACTTTCTGCAGGCAAGGTGATGTTAACATTTTTTTCGACCATGAAGGACCCTTGTTGATAGAGTTTAAAGAACCTGGAGTAAATGTCAATGCAAATCTGTACAATAAAACTTTGAACAAGCATCATCAAGCAATAAGACAAAACAAACAAAGCAAGAAAATGCGTGGAGTCATTTTTCTGCACGACAATGCTAGGCCGCATGTTGGTAATGTGGTAAAATAAAATCTTCAACGAAAGAAATGGAGGGTTTTAGAGCATCCACGCTACAGCGCGGACCTATCGCCTTACGATTTCCGTATTTTTGGATCGCTGAAAAAGGCGTTAAAAGTCGGCATTTTGAGTCTGAGGCAGAAGTAAAGATAGCTGTGGAAGACTTCTTCAATCAGCAGCCACAAGAATTCTCTGAGCAGGGTATACGTCCGTTAGTAAAACAACGGGATAGATGCCTTAACCGTGGCGGTAATTATTTGTAATGAAAATGTATAATAAATTTTTTATAAAAACTTAATCTATTTCGGGCTGCTTGTTACATATTCCCCATGCCTTGCAGTAAATAGCAAACCCCTAGAAAAATCTAGCTGAAGGTCATCGTGTAAGTGTGTTGATTGAATGGCTTGGAGGATCTGGATCAAGAGCTCAATTATAGCGACTTCTGGTAGGACCAACCAAGAAACTTAGTGTTAGATGTCAGTAGAGATGATGGCTATAGTCCCAGGACAGCACTTTCTTCCGGCTTCATTGAGATGTAGCTGCCAGATCCCGTTTGTATACTCAACGCATGTTCTCTCGTTGTTTCCTTCAAGTAACTTTCGGATTTACTTGGAGTAAAGATAATCGAAAATTGAAACGAATATCACAGGATCAGAATGCGGCAACTGAACATGTAATAGAGGACCAATTTAAGGTACGACCCCGGCGGTTTCTATGCTGGAGCTTGAGTAACAAAATTCTGGTTTTTTCTTCCATTCGAAAATGAAAATCATAGTTTTCATCCTCGACGAGGAGGCAAATTTGCGGATGGATTAAGATTAAATAATGGAATTTTGTGTCGCGGTATCACATTGTTAATCAATCATTGATTAAAGTAAACAGTTTCTTAAATCGAACATAAGCTCAAGGAGTGGTTTAAGTAGTTGTTGGTCCTAATGCAGATGGTGATTGCATTTACATTTGAGCTTTCTTCGTAGTTTACAGAAGTTTCCTGTAGTTTCTTGGCATACATTGTCGGAGAAAATGTGTAAGATCTGCATAGAAATAACAAAGGTGGCCTACGACGTAGTAATGGCCGTATCTTGAATGAAATACTTCGAAATATTTCATTATGCATGTATCTCAAGATATATCGAGAAGCGAGTAATTCAATCGAATGATAAAATACTTCTCGAATACGATCATTTAGCAACGCGCGCATCTCGAATGAAACAGTTCGAAATATTCGATTATGCACGCATTTCCGAGATGCGAGGAATTCGTTTGAATATAATAACATCTCAGATTACTTTCGTTTCGTTGTTCGGATGGTAATCGAAATATAGTTTATGTCGGTATATAATTCTTTTAATTTGAATTAAGTAGTATCTGAATGAATTTCTAGTTCGTGAATATACTAAAACTTAAACTACAAAGTAGCATATTTGACTTATTTTGTGTGATGGGGTCGCACGTGCAGCTGAGTTAGCAAAATAAGTTTTTAGAATTTTCAACCGAGCAAGCTTAAGTTCCGATTATTTATTTCTACTTTTCCATACTTAAATTCAAAAATATTAATTGTAGAATTTTTTTAATTGATTATTATTCAATTAAATGTATTATTGTCATACATTAGATAAATAAATAAAATTATGTCAGCAATTTATGTTCCTTTATAAAAAATATTTAATAAACCAAATTTGTTGATCATAATCAGTTAAGACCATTTGTAATCTGTCCGGCTTCTAATGCTACCTTTCCGCTTCGAAAATTTATTGGCTAAATTGGTCGAAATGATTACCCTTTTAGAGATATAAACTTTTAACCAATTATAATAAAATAATTAGAAATATCATTAGTATTTAGTAACTTAAAATATACCATGGAAACTCATAAAACGGCATTTACAATCAGGTTAATCTTACAATGTGACGTTATATAAATAAATACAAAATAGAATTCTGTCGAAAACCGAAAAAACAATTCGAGATAAGAGCGGAAGTGACAGGGAGTCGTCATTCGAAAGGCAGGATGCGAGATGTTCTTCACATTGCCGAAATGGGCACACATTTTTAATGCGCATGATTAATTCTAAGGAATATCTCGCTTATTAAAATCATTCGATTATTGAAATCATTCGATTATTGAAATCATTCGATTATTGAAATCATTCGATTATGCCCAAAACTATTACGGTGCATTAGTGCAAAGTCGGCTAAATTATGAAACTTTATTTAAGATGGAATCATAATATAACATCAAACTTGTATTTTGCTCTGGTTATTATTTACCAACATCAGACTTGCATGTGGTACATTAATTTTAGATTAAATTGCAAGTTTAACATCAACGGTTTCATAATCAAAGTTTAATAATTATAGCTGCATAAGCACTGTAAAGGGACCTAGCAATAATAATTACATTGGCATTTTGCCGCATACCTAAGAAATAACAATATTCCATTTAAATACAAAATATTAAGCGAACCACCACTGGATAGACTTAAAGGAATGCACATTACATGTACCATACTGTTTTTACATTAATACGTGATTCCTGTATAATAAAGATTATAATTTGGCTTTCTTAATGCTTAGTATACTTACAAAAAACGGTTTTCATCTCAGTCGCTATTCTTACTCTGACATCGATTAAAATAAATGGGCTAAGATAAAGGGGCAGAACCGAAAGTGTTGCAACTGCATGTGATATTCAAACCTAACTTTTCAATTACTTTCAATCTAAGTATACGTCTGATTCTTGACGAGGAAGGACATGTACGATCTTTCTTCTTGGCGGCGCATCATCAGATTTAGAAACCACAAGATAACAAAGACCAATCCGACATGCTGCCTAAAATCAAAAAGCAGAATTCTTCTAATACAAATTATGATAACGCATGTAATTACCAATACTGTCTTGCCAATAAAACATACCTGCATGAATTTAAATTTTCTGCACAGAACTCTAGCATCTCAATATAACAAAATTAGTAATAGTTAGTATGTACTAGATCAGTGCATTTCCACTCAACAGTAGTTTAATCAATGCTAGAGCAGTGATTAGTGCAACCAATCGTAGCATCACTCTTAACGCTTAGTTAACTTTATTTTTATCTGTTTGCAACAGAGTTAGTGGTTAAAGGGTCGTTAAGGTCTATTTAATGCTATGTCGATGATTCGTCAAATATTTCAAGCAAGTGCTTTTCACGGCGCTTCAAATAATTTTGTCTTGCACTTACTAGGATGTCTTGTGTCTTTGATCAATTACATATTTGGTTAACATTTTCCTGTAATATGACCTTGACATACTTATTCAATTTATTAAAAAGACGCTTGTATATTCCTAATACAGGGTGGCCCACCGAAAACAAAACAGGCGTGTTTCGTGACACTAAACCTCTGTTCTTCGAAAAACGCCCAAACACGTCAAATTAATTTGCCAGGTGGTTATCTAATGAGACTATTTCCGTTCACCTATCTTCAGGTTCACTCTAAACATTTTAAATGGCGAAGGGTATCAAAAAACATACCCTTGAATGCTCTATCAATTTGCTTTAGTGTTTTTATTTTTGGATTCCGAATATTAGTTCCCCCGGAAATACAGTCCAAAGTCTCTGGGTAGTAAATATTCGAAATGAGCACCACCAACGTCCATACAGTAATAAAGGTTCTATTCAAAATACCGTCGACATTCTCAAGCATTTGTGGAATGATTAGGCGACATTCGTTGATTATATGTTGTTTAAATCTTCTAAAGAATCGTGTTGGGTTGTGTAAACTTTACCCTTTAAATGACCCGACAAGAAGAAATCTAACGAACATAAATCTGCCACCTTGCGGGCCGTCCATTGACCCGGAAACCTTGGATCCGAATACTGTCGAACAACCAATGCATAATGCGGAGGAACTCAGCCCTGCTAGCATATCAAATAATCTTCGAGGTAATTACCATCATTGTCTATAATATCAGTTAAATATCCTCAGATTAGAATCTGACCAATAGCGACAACTATGGCGATTGGCTGTACCATTTACGAAAAAAACGTGTATTCGTTGGAAAAGCGGACGCTAAAAAGAAAATTTTGATTATATACCTATTGCTCGTTCACTTACAGTCTCACAAAATTTCAACCGGCGGTCGGTCAAGTCGTCTTCATTGAGTTCCTGTAGTAAATGAATCTTGTAGAGATAAAACTTTTAATTTCAATAGAAATTATTTAAAAAGTGTAAAACTAACTGCATCTTTATAGTTTTTAGGCTGAATAATGATATTAAAACCTTTTTGATTACATGTCGTCAAATGTGTTCAAACTACTCAGAAATGAATAGGGATATCGCAGTGTAAGACACTTAAAGACAACACCAATTGCATTTATAATAAAAAATTACCAAAACAACAAAATGTAACGTCTTTTTAGTAATGAAGATGACAATTACAACAAAGGTACCTTTAAAGAGGAAATTTAACAATATTATAATGAAAATCGTTATCTCCGTTCACTAAACTTAAATTTATTAAATTTTAATACCGCGTAGCACCTCCTCTGGCAGAAATAACTGCTCTGCACCTTGCGGCGTACCCTCAATACAATTAGCAATATGTACTTGTGGAATTTGATGCCACAGTACAGGGAATATATACCTCAGCTGTTGCACAGTAGTAGGCCTTGGATTATAATGATCCAGCTGTCTCTGCAAAAGGCCCCATGCATGCTCGATGGGGTTGCGGTGTGCAGATAGCAGAGGAGGAGCAAGATGGTTTATTTCCTAATCTCGAAGTGTCTCTAAAACAATACGAGCACGATGCGACCTTGCGTTGTGGCCAAGAAAAGCAAAATATTCCCGTCCAACAGCGTTGCGACGGTTATGAACATGGTCCATAATGATCTCTTAGGCATAACGATAGCCCCTGCGTATACCATTAAAGATATGGAGGTCAGTACGCCATCCTAAAGAACTTTCAGCCCATAACATAAGACCACCACCACCAAAAGCAACGACTGGTTGGGTATACTGAGCTAAGGTAGAATGTCCGGCACTAAGATATACTGTCTGACGCCGGCTATCATTGCTGAGACAATATCTGGAATCGTCCGAAAACAGTATATCATCCCACGTGTCGCTTCTTGAAGCTTGCGTCTTGACCATTCCACCTGGTGTCTTCATTGGGCCGCAGTTCGTGCAGGACATCTCAGGGGGCGGTATGAGGTAAATCCTACCTCAAACAATCAATTTCTCACAGTTTGATCAAAGATTCGATTTCCTATGGCATTCTGGAGCACTTGCTGTAGATGTCGAACAGTTGCAAAGGGGTGCATTCTTACATTAATTACCAGAAGTCGATCCTCATGAGGTGATGTTATGCGAAAAGATCCACTTCCAGACCTTCTTGCAATCGTACCTGTTTCTCTGATGCGCGAAAAGGCACGTAAAATTACGCTCTGCATGGTTCCTAACATATCATCAATGTCAACCTAGCGATCTCCTCTTTGGTGCATAGCATGCAGAGCAACGGCTACATTTCGTTGTTCTATTGTTAAATGGATTTTCTGCATTGTTGTTTATTACTAAGAACACAAATGTAACACACGAAAAGGAAAACAATGAACAAAAGAGACCTTAAGAAAACAGGGACGATTATTCAATCAAACACACAAACTCGACTAGACACTAATGCGGTTAAACAATTGCAACTGGATTCGATTGTTTTTTGTTTTTTAACATCAAACATTGCCGCTTGCTCTAGTAATCAATAATAGACGACCATTAGCCGCCAAATACAAACATATATGCTTCTTATTACAATATCTCTATTTATTTTTGAGTAGTTGATTTGACTTTTTAATATAAAAACGAAATTAGGTGAAATCGAGGTGAACATGTAAAGGTACGTCAAAACAAATCATGCTTATTGGCAACAGCTTCTCAAAAGTTTAAAAAGAGAAGCTGTCTAAATGTAAACTCTCAAAAATCATTTAATTTGTTGAGACGAAGGAAAAGCCTTTGTAGAGACTGAAGCAAAAGAGAAACAGATACTAATTGGAATTTTGCGATGAGTCTCGGTTTAAAGTTTGTAATACAGCCAAAGTAGTATCAAAGAAATGAAGTGTACCATTCAGAAGAAAATCAATTTCGAGCATCTGTCATGGTGTAAGGCTCAATGCCTGCAAGAGATATAGGAAAACTACACTATATTGATGGTACTGTTAACACAGAAAAATACTTAAACATCTTCAAAGAGTCTCTGCTGTCAATAATAGAAGAACAGACGGAGCTTCCGGCCATACGTCAACAAGGGCTGTAAATGATTCTCGGATAACACTGTTCCACTCTTAAAGTGGGTTGCAAGTAGCCCCGAGTTGTCCCCGATTGAAACATTTTGCTACAAAATAAATAAACGGTTGCGTGTACTCCTGCTGGGTCAATCCCTAAACTAAGGCAAAAACTTAGACTAAATGTACTGCACAAAACTACCAGAACTTACTAAATAGTACCCCTCAAAGAATTAAAACCGTTATTAAAAATAAAGATGATGTTTTCCGATGATAAACTTTTAACATGCGTTTTATATTCAAGTTCCCCTGATTACATAGTTTTCATTTTTCTGTTTAATTGTTATCTCAGTAGAAATAAGCTATCTTAGTAGGTGTTTTTTTTTCATTCATTCTTGTAGCCCCGACCTCGAATCTGCTTCCGCATTACTTCAGGGGGTACGGGCGTCCCTTACATACTAGTGACTAGTCATTCATGCAACATGCACCCCAAACTTAACTAAATGAAATAGGGTCGCCTCAGCCTGACCTCGACTGACGCGTATTCGCACTGCCCCATCGAAGTCCCGTTTTAGTAGGTCTTAGATTGTGTAAACACTCTCTAAATACTTGGTGAAAAATAAAATTTACTTAAGTAAAAATATTGTTTAGGTATCACTGAAGTGAGACCAGGCGCGTAATATCCGATACAATAGCCATTTGCCTTGTTTCAACGTACGATCGACAACGTGGGCCAGAACCGCGAATTCATTTCTTATCGGATTTTCAGCATTTCGCTTTTTATTTACAACAGATCAACTCCAAGACATAGGTACTTTCGATTCACATGCTTAACTGCATGTTGCTGTTTGAACAATTCGGTGCTTCTACTGGCACATTCATTGTTCCCGAAGAAAAACGCAATTATTTCAACTACTTTAAATGTTCAAAAAAACGACGACAACTACGAGATACGGTGTGATGCTGACGTAAAAAATCACTCAAATGATTACGCCAGGGTATGGTCAAACAATGCCATCTAATAATTCCATAAATGCTACAGAACATATAATACTCTGAAACGTTTGCTGTGTTTCCGCGGGAACCAATGATCGTAGTCCAAAAATAAAAACACTACTATAAAGCAAATTCAACGACCTTACAAACGCTATGTCTTTTTGACACCACTTGCCATTTAAAATGTTTAGGGTGAAAGTCGCCCCAATTTTGAGGTTATACAAGAGCTTACATGAGACCAATTTGATTTTAACCATTGATGTTTACTGGTTTAAACCGTTTCTGACCAGTGTCCTGATTAAAATATAATAAATGTGGTTTTTTGCTAACCCTACTAAATCTTTATTCGCTGATTTTATTGTTTACTGCGAAATTATAAGAAACTTATGAAACAGTTAATCCCACCATTAAAGGTGGTGCTAGTATAATTCAAAGTTGGAAATACCGACTCAAAACATGAATTGCTAATTTGAGTTTGGATCAAAGCTTATTAAAACTCATAACAAAATAAATTGAATAAGAACATTTATTGTTAATGCAACGGATTATACTCCCAAGACACCAAATTGAATTTAAAATTCATATTACGCCGTAGCCAGAACATAAATAGATTAAACAAACTTTACATTATCATGAATACGTAATGTGAAGTATAAGTTTATTGTACGAACAGAAAACAATAGGAGCGTTATGATAATTTTATAAGGGTAGGTATACAAAAAAGCAAACAGTAAGAGGGAATCGGATATTACGTGGCGTGTAGAAAATATAATCCTTACGATGATACTTCTATCAAATAAAATTAGTAATTATGATAAACAGAACATGGTCGAGAAATTCGCGTTGACAAATTACAGAGCATGTACAGCTTTGCACGCGCTGTTGCAGTGAATAATTCCTTCACGTTAAAACTAATTACAAAACTACCGTAGCATAAACACAACACCTTACCTACAAACCTAGTTTCGTTATAATTTTGTTCTATAGTACAGCTTTTTTTATAGGAACTTTTGTATAATTTGACAGACATCCTAAAACAAATTCCATTAACATTAAACAAATTAATTAAATAGAAATTACTTACTTTACGTAAATTTCACAACTTCAAACATTAGTAAGAGTTTAGAAATGTCGCATATTTTCGGTAGCTACCACAATTTAAAAATACTGTAAAATGATATACCATGAACTTGGAAATGGCTTCAAATTGCATACCTGAAAGCAATTATGTCCACCTCTAGAATTAATGTAATAGCTTGTTATTAAAGGACTGTGTAAAGTATGAAAATTGCTGACACATGGTCCCTGTAATAATACACTAATTTTAGTTACCTTTCTGCCGCTACGGTGGACACAAAGAGATAACACAAAATAAATATTCTCTGAATATTCTTAAAACAGCACCTAGCAGGTTACAAATTTATGACCAATATGCTACGTAAGAACAAATTAATGAACCGTAAGTATCTTTAACTAAATAGAAACGTTATTTCAGATGATAATCTAGAGAAACTTAAAATGTTAATAGAGATTGACTACAGCTCAACTTTAAAAAAATATGGGTACAATATTATCGCATTTATCAACATAATGATTCTCTCTGGTCAGACAGTTAGCATTTATCAAAGTTGGGGTGATATTGTTCAAACAACTAGCAGTCTGGCAATTTACGCTCTAAAATTACAAGTAAGTAGAAAGTTGAGAACTAGAATAGAAAGTAAATATCAAAAATTTGCATTTACTCTTACCCTATATTTTACACACCTTTTGGATACGAGTTTCAAATAACTAAATTGAAGTGAACTAGACCTACAGATAATTATGAATAGACCCACAACATTATCTTTCCCGAAAACAACAGCTTGTTCCGGATATCTCTCCTTATAAAATTTCTGAATATTATAGCTAATAAAATATTCAGATATTGGCTTCACATAAAAAAACTAAACAATTAATTAATATTAATTAATATTTGTAGTTCATTAGCCATAATTTTTAATGCGATAACCAATAAGTTATATTTTATATATATATATATATATATATATATATATCTCGAACATCCAAGTAATTCCTGGTAATACCACATAATGTGATGTGTTACACTGTAATTCAGAATAATGCGAGATAATTCCAAGAAACGCGAGGTATCTCAACTTATGTAAAATAACTTTCAGTATTACGCAATATTAAAAATAATAAAATACCTAGCGATATAAAAAATATAATTCCAGCAGATGCGATTCAATTATATAGAAAGAAACCAGCCTCGAGACGTCAAAGCCTGTTGCTCAAGCCACCACTGACTACGACATCTACTGTAGAACCGAGAAAAAGATACTATGTAGTCAATGCTAGCCGAGTTCACAACAAAAGTAAAATTAATTGCTGAATTACTTACTAAACAATGGCACAAAAGGTTGCTTTATATCCTAAAAATGCAACTACTACTACTTTACTAATAACTGAAAATATATACAGTTTTTACCTTAATTCGGCCGCAATATAGACGCCGCTAAAATGGTTAATTTTAATAGTCGCCACCCAAAAGAAGAGCGACGATAGTAGGGGACGGCATCTAAGCTGATTTCACTGGCGACCAAAATAAAAAAAGGGAAATCTGAGTATTGCGCCAGGTTGCGCAGTAAAGATTTTTTAGAAACAACAAAGAAATGTCTAGGTACAGATTGTTTTAAACGCCAAAAATGATAAACTGATACACACACTTTTTGTTGGAACGATAAATTTTTCCAGAATGCATTAGAAGAGGTATCGAATTAATTTTATCCGTATCAAACGTAAGAGAAACTTCCATCATGTTGTCAACTAACTTCTTGACTCTTGTTTAAATTTAATCGGACTTAAATGACGAGTTTTATTGCGAGAAAATTGGTACGAAATACGAATTTCTAATTTTACTTTATTTTAACTACTCTACTGCTACTACTCGTCTTATAGAGGATGGTTATCGTTCATTCTATACTAAATATATTTAGTAGAAAATGAATCTATAGACTATAGTTTCTCGTTATCTTCGTGCTCTAAAAACAACCCTACAGTTATTAATTAATTAAAGATTTAAGATCAGCAAACGCAAGTACGTTATTTATGCATGCTTATTCGTTTACTGTCTTTTCGTCCCACTGCTGGGCACCGGCCCCTTATCTGGCACGTGCTCCTCCTCAGCCCTGAGATGAGCTATTTTTATATACTGCATGGATATGCTGACGAATAGAACCCAAGCTATAACATACAGCATTTAAATACATTACTAAATTCTGAATACAGAAATATTTTTACTTTCCCCTTAAAAATAAGATTGGAATAACCATTAACACTGTTAAAAATCAAAAACACTACTTCTAAATACATGACATACTAGAAACTATAAATATTTAATAACTGCTACCAAATAAATCCGTTGTACATTTGAGATCACAGTTTTCATTTGCTGAGATGCAATTTTAATATTGTTTTTTTTTTAATTAATCTGCAGTTATAGTTCAGTTTCGTTTACTAACGATCATAAGTATTAAAAATGTAGAGACGTGTAAACTTTATTAGTATAAGTAACGGAAAGACATGGATCTTTTTGACGTGAAACAATTCTTATACAATCATTACAGAAATACATACGACGATTTGAAAAAATTCATATATGTGAATTTTCTAAGTAAGATCCTGCATAAACCAGCATAAAATAGAATCTAACATTATACGATCTGGTGACGTTGGTGTACTAAATTATTAACTTATTGCAAAAAACATAAGGAGTTAAATAAACCAAATGTGTTTCCGTTCGCTGTTCCTTTGTTTTTTAATGATAACTTTTTGACTGAAGAGTTAGGTATAGCACGAAAAATGTTTTGTTTCTAAAGAAAATATTTAGTGCAATTAGTGAAAAATCAACCAACCCAAATCATAAGAGACTGCATAATTTTTGTATTGCAAACTTTTTTGCTAGAGAACATAAAATAAAGTTAAAATGGAGTCGCTTTCAATTTTACAGTAAAATTTAACTTAATAAAATTTCCAAAAAATGTAAGGAACCTCCGTTGATTATTAATTCTTAAATATAAGAAACGACAAAAAAATATAATTGCGGTGACGTTTGAACAACAACAACCAGTCTTTAATTATGTATTTAAATTAATTGACATACAGCAATTTAAAAAAATAATAGTTGACATCAGCTGATCAAAAATACAGGATTTCTGTTCCACAGTCTAGCCCAATTTTTTACTGCGGCGAATAATTGTGTGAATAATTTTCAATTATACAATTAAATCGAAATAATAATCAATAAATGCACATCACGTATACAAAAATATGTCATATAAACGATTTCCAACAAAATAAACATCCGTTGCGCATCTAAATTGTAACCTTTTAATAGAAAATATAATCACAGTTTGTTTTGTTTTGTGCTTACATTCTAACTAACTAAACGAGCTCAGATACGAGGGGTAGTGATAAATACTTAGCCTACCATATAAAACGCCACAATATTTCAAAACAAAATTTTATTTATTCAACATAATCTTCTTCAAGACTTATACATTTAGCAGAACGTTCATAAAGTAAATCTAAGCTATTTAAAAAAATCTTTGTCTTGGTCTGCAAATCACTCCTCAACACCACATATTGCTTCATCATTTGTCGAAAATCTTTTACCTTTCAACTGTTTTTTGAGTTTTGGAGACAAATAATAGTCTGACGGGGTTAAATTCGGAGAATAGGGCGGGTGGTCAACCAATTCAAAACCAATTTCATCAATTTTTTTGCAGTGCAATCAACGACTTGTGAGCAGGAGCGTTGTCTTGCAGAAAGAACACACCTCTGGCAAGTTTTCCGCGGTGTTTTTTCCACAATTTCCTTACGTAATTTAGTTAGCAACTCAGTATAATATGCTCTCGTGATAGTTCTACCACGTTCCAAATAATCTATCAGAATTATCCCATCTTGGTCCCAGAAAACTGATGCAAGAATCCTGGCAGCCGATTTTTGAACACGGAATTTTTTGGGTCGTGGAGAACCAACATGCTTCCACCGTTTGGATTGCTCTTTTGTCTCTGGGTCATAGTGATGGATCCACATTTCGTCCATAGTAACAAGCCGATCTAAAAAGTTTGAGGAATCTTCTGCAAAACGACGGCAGGTTTCCTTTGACGTGGTCAATCGAACGCGCTTCTGATCAACGTTCAAGCATCTTGGAATCCATTTGGCCGAAAGCTTTCTCATACCCAAGTCGCGATGAATGATGTGACACACACATTCATAGGAAATGTAGAATACTTCTGCAATATTCTTAATCCCAATACGTCGATTTTCTAAAATCATATCATGGACAGAATCAATGTTTTCCGGAGTGGTCACAGAAATTGGTCTTCCAGGGCGGTGCTCATCTTTCACATCTGATCTTCCTCTTTTATATTCCGCAACCCAGTTTTTAATAGTGGCGTATGAAGAACACTGATTTCCTAAGGTCTCTATCATATCAACAAAAATTGCTTTGCCCGATAACCCTTTCAAAAATTAATACTTAATCACAGACCGAAACTCGATTTTTCAAATTCTATCTTTTTCTCAGATATGCTGTTTTCAACAATTCACAGTTTGATCACCGTTCAACTTATGGATGTCAAACTTTGACAACTTATTTATAAAACATTATAGTTGTAACCATAGCAACCATATTCACTTTTCTTTACTAGAAACTTTCCAGACTAACTAGATATCAATACCCCCGCGTAGACAGGGTTCCCACATACAGGGTGTCAATTTGAAAACGTACAACGTATTATACCTCTGGAAGTATTTAAAAGAGGCATTGCAAATTTATGAAATTCGTTTCTACAAAATGACTCATAAAGTAACCTTCCCCATTCAACCCTTAAGTTCTACGTACCCACCGAAACAATCTCAAATGGTAACATCCACCTTGTGACCTCATTGAACAGCTCTTGCAAAATGCATTGTACGTTTTCAAACTGACACAGCAAACGTTTAAGAAGTAAACGTTTAACTTCGCATTGTTTAGTGTACGTCCTGCCTACAGCGATAGATCTTTCCGGAAAAAACTAGAAAAATTATATTCTATTTTAAATTTTATGACTTTAAAAATATGTGCTTGCAAGAAAAACAGCTAACTTTATATAGATCAAAAATAGAATGAAATTTAGAAACCTCCTATTTTTGAAGGTTGCAGGAAAGACACGCGGATATTATTTAACTCCGGTTACACAGGAAAATAGAGGTCCGTAGGCCGTAAAATGTATTACATGGTGCTACTGTATTTATTATAACGATTATTATATAGTGAATGGGTTATATTATTGTCCGTCACAAAGCAATCTTAATTATAAGCGCTTTAGCTAGGGACTGATTTTGACAATCAATAGATGCCCGCGTGTTGGATATTTCAGCATTGAAGAAATAACAAAATAATGCATATCATACACTTTTCCTGACATTAAAAATGTTATTCTACTACAACATAACACGACATCCACCTTCTGGCCATCTATATATATATATATATATGTCCTCTCGCTCCCTAGGTGGAGCATAGGGCCTCAACGAATAATTTCCATCGTATCCTGTTCTGAGCCATTTGTTTCACTTTTCTCCAGGTCCTACCCGTTCTCTGGATTTCTTGTTGGATGGTTCTTCTCCAAGTCATCTTGGGTCTGCCTCTTTTTCTACTTCCTTGGGGATTCCAGTCTAGTACCATTCGTGCAGTGTTCGGTCCTTCGCGTCTCAAAGAGTGTCCGATCCACTTCCACTTTCGATGTCTAATTTCAGTCTTGATATCTGTTTGTCCTGCTCTTTGCCATAACTCTTTGTTAGTAACAAATTCCGTCCAGTGTATCCTCATTATTCTGCGTAAGCACCTGTTGACAAATACTTGGATCTTGCTGTCTGTTATGGTTGAAGACTTGCAGGTTTCGCAACCATAGAGTAGGACCGACTTTACGTTGGTGTTAAAGATTCTGATTTTGGACTTAGTCGTTAGGTGATTACTATTCCATATGTCTTTTAGATTCCCAAAAGCTAATCTGACCTTACTTATGCGCTGTTTTATGTCTTCCTCTGTACCGCCATGTATTGTTAATATGCTCCCTAAGTAGCAGAACTTTTGTACATCTTCGATGGGTTTGTTGTTAATAGTGAGTGGTTG